>CM040463.1:24902281-24943409 GCA_022758105.1 Pangasianodon gigas | reverse complement strand
TTTTATTAAATTAAAAATTATTTGATTTAATTAATAATTTTCTTTTATATTTAAAAAAATCTAAAAAAAAAAAAATCACTGAAAAAGAAAAAAAAAATCTATTTTTAGAAATAGTACCATTTTAAACATTAAGTACAACATTTTAGATTAAATCCACTGCTTCAAGATGTTTCAGTTTGTATATATATATATATATATAAAAGATTCTGCTACACGATATCTCAGAAAAGAGTACTGTTCCATAATTTATCACGATATCGACAATATACATTAGTATCGCCCAGACTTCCTGCTCTGCTTGGTTTTGCTGCCATTTTGTAAACTAATCTTTCCAACCTCATTATACTGGAAGTGTTTAAATTACAGCTATTAAGTACGGAATAAACCATTTGGGAATGTGCTGTTCTAGGAAAATAATCAACGACACGGTGGGGCAAAGTGGAGTTACGGTTACCACCCTGAAGTTCTTCACTTTCCAATAACAGCGTGTAGCACGATACCATGATTACGAAGTTTATTTATTAAAGAAAACATAGTACTTTTTATCTGTTTATAGCTACGTGTAGTGTTGTGGAACGTCTGCAAAACAAGTTATTACAAGCTGTAAACAACTGTTCCCTCATCAATCTCTGTTTTCTTTCTTGAATTTTACAAGAGGAAAAAAAACCAGCTAGTCATGTTACTGAGTCCTCCGCACTGACGACTCTCTCGTGTCAGAAAATTTGAAGCTTTACCTCTTAACTGTTCCAAAACACTGAAAATGGAAATTCCTCCCAAAAAAGCAAAATAACCTCCTCCTCACAGAAAACGTTACCAAGTCGCCAAGTGTTCGTTGTTACTATAGAAACGATACAAGCGCATTAATATAAACCTGTGAATTAAACCTCATCTGACCAATCAGGATCAAGAATTCAACAACAGTGCTATGGTATAAAGCAGACATAATAAACGTCTTGCTCTTGTGATTAGCATGATGTAGCTATGCGCGCTGACTCTTTAGTGACCCCTGGTGGCGGTGGTGTTGAGTCGGCAGGTTAAATTCAAAATTTAGAGCGATATTCTAAAGCAAACATTGATGTTAGCACTATGTAAACTGACCCCCAGGTAGCTGTATACAAGTTCAAAATGGAGTCAGAATTAAGAGACAGAAAGACAGAAAAAAAAAGAGAGAGAGAGAGAGAGAGAGAGAGAGAGAGAGAGAGAGTGAGAGAGACGGCATGCACTCCATTGTGTGAGAGGTCACAGGAAATGACATAGTGTGTAATCTTGACACCTCACCCCCCCATTTCCTTTCTGCCGTGACAGCATTTAATTGAAGATGAGACTTATCAGATTAAGCATCTCGCTACTCAAAAAAATAAATAAATAAAAAAGATCCCTCGCTCGAATACGTGTGCAGAGATGCCGGTGAGGGACTCGGAGCTGGGGCACGATGGCAAGACGAGTTATTTTAGAGAAATTGACGTGACGCAGTGCAGCGAGGGAGCGAGGAAATCTAATTAGCCATTACGGACGGGGAGGGGAGCGAGGATCAGAGTTGCACACACAGATGGCACTGAGAGACAAAAGGAGCGGTGGACTGAAGGGAAGAGGATACACGTCTCTCGTCTCCTTCCTTCACGGTGGCGGACGGAAAGAAAACATTTAGTCTGGAAGAGGGAGCGAGATTCCCGCTTTTTCCTGTCCTGCTGGGGCTCCTGATGGGATTTCCAGCACACAGAAGAAACCGCAGAGAGCCGAAGAGACGGCCTTCATCTCGGGGAAAAGAAAGAAAAAAAAGAAGAAGAAAAAAAAAGACAACAACGTCGGGAATTATTTTAAATACTGACTGACACTGAAACAGAAATCAGACAAGTTTATCCTTTTGTAAAGCTCAAGAAGAAGAGGAAGAGAAAGAGAAAGAAGTAAAAGGCACGAAAGAAAGAAGTAAAAGACAATGAAAGAAGACGTGCTGAAAAAGATGAAGTAGAAAAAGATAACAGAACATGATCTAAAAAAGAAAAGGAGAAAAAGAGAGAATGATGAAGAAATGGATGAAAGTGAATGATGAAAAAGATGAAAATAGAAGAAAAAGAAGCGGAAGAAAAAGATGAGGGAGGAAGAAAATTTAAAAGTTTAATATGAAGAAAAAGAAAGATGAAGGAGAAAAAGAAGAAACAGAAGAATAAAGAAGACAAAGACAAAGGAAAAAGGTAAAGAAAATGAAAGTGATAATGAAAAAGAAGAAATACAAAACAAATAACATTAAAAAGAAGAAGGACAAAGATGAAGAAAACAAAGAAAAAGATGAATTAGAAAAAAATAAGAAGTAGAAGCAGAAATGATGAAAAAGATGAAGAAACAGAAAATAATGAAGAAAATATTAAAGAAGAAGATGAATTAGAAGGAAAAGTAAAAGATGAAAACAGAAGAAAAATAAAGATGAAGAAAAATTAGAATAAGACTCTGAAGAAAAGGAAAAAGAAGAAAAAGATAAATGAGAAGGAGTAACAGAAGCTGAATAAAATGATGAAGATGATGAAGTTGAAGAAAAAGAAAAAAAGATGATAAAATACATGAAGATGAAAAAGAAAATGTAAAAAAAGCAAAAGATGGAAAAGAAGAATATGGAGATGAAAAAAAGATGAAGAAAGGAAGACCTTTTCTTTGCTCTTTGATGTGCTGCTTTGTTAGTTTATTAACTTCACTCAAATGAAAGAGAAAAAAACCTGAAGGTCAACTGAGAATTTCATTACACTGAAACCGTGTGCGTGTGTGTGCGTGCGTGCGTGTGTGTGTGTGTGTGTGTGCGTGTGTGTGTGTAGACTCACACATACACACACACAGTCCCCGGTGTTATCTACACAGTGCTACCACTTCAGGCATTCCACATGGGCTATGGAATTATTTTCCACGCTCTCACTCACACACACTCACACACACTCACACACACTCACACACACTCACACACACTCACACACAGAATCAGAAAGCTAGCATGCATGGACAGTGGACCTATACATGATACCTCTGACCTTTAGGAACAAGGCTGGCTTTAGCCAAGTATCTAAAGTAAGTGTGTGTGTGTGTGTGTGTGTGTGTGAGGGCGGGGGTGGGGGTTGCATGTGGTAACCTTCGCCATGGCTGAAGGACAAAAAACAAATCACACATGTCCAAAGGGTCGGGTTGTGTGTGTGTGTGTGTGTGTGTGTGTGTTAGATCAGAGCCGTCAGGAAGAAAATGCATTTCACGCTTAGCTGACCCCTCCCCCCTCCCTTCTCTCTCTCTCTCGCTCATGCGCTCTCTCACCCGCTTTCACCTTTTCGCTATTTTTCCCCTCTCACCCGCTTTCCCCCCCCGTCTCACCGTCTTCGACTCTCTCTTACCCGCTTTCTCCCTCTCTGTCTCACCCTCTCTGACTCTCTCACTCACCTGCTCTCTTCCTCTCACCCTCTCTCTCTCAATATGACTCTCACTCTCCCACGCTCTCACTATCTCTCTTTCCCCACACCATCTGACTCTCTCTCTTTCGCTCTGCCTCTACACACAGACCCGCTAAAATAGTAACCACTCAGGTCCTTACTTATTCATTTGGTTTTTTTTCTTCCCCCAAACGTTTGGCCTGAAAAACGAAGCCTTTCAAAAACACCCTAAAAACGCTGATGTCACATGCTGCACGTGTTGCACATATGCGAGGACTCTCTCTATCACGGCTACTGACCAGAGTATTAGTCCCACCACATCACCAGGCCACATGTATTCATCTTAGTGTGAACTTTTGGCCACATTTCGGCTTCTCTACATTTCAAGACGCGGCTCTTAACGCATGGGCTTTAAAACGCTTGATTTACAAATGGGTTCGCGAGAGAAACTCACAATCTCATTTTTGTTTCATTCATTTATTTCACAAATTAATATTAGAATATGGAAGACGGATTTTGTGTGCCAATAGTTTTACGTTACTGAAAGTCACATTCAGACGAGCCACGTTTAAAATAAGTGTACATATTATTTTAGTCTTTTTCACTATCTGGACACGCTGCACTAAGTGTAGGAATTCAGCAATAATGACGGATAAATTTCTCCACCCATCTACGTCCGCTGATCAAACTAGCGCTGTGTCTCAAATCACATCTCAATACGCACTATATCAGACCACTACTGAGTACTAAATTTAAAAACCTCTAGTCAACTTTAAACGTTTTTTTTTTTTGTCGTTTTCGATTTGAGGCGAAGTTCATGACAACAATCCCGACGGCGGCGGGAAGTCTAAACAGAGCTCGTCAGTGTGTTTAAAAGCGGTGTGCAGGAAATCGCTAAACATTGTTGTTTTGGCTCTGACATGCCATCTAGCGGATGCTGCGTTTATTTCTCCAGATGTACACAAAATACGCAGCAAGCGCGTGAACAGTGCGTGAAGTATAAACCAGTATAAACCGCTCTGCTTCGTGCTGAGCCGTGTCAAACCACCCTGGCGTGGATTATTGTCCTATAACACCACAACGCTTCGCACTAGAAGTGTTAAGTGGTAAATCAGTGCAAGCAATATTCCTTTGGTCACTTATGTTACACATATGAAAGTCCCTGACATAATAAACCATACAAATTTTACAGTAATCCTAAAATATAAATCTAGTGGTCAAGACAGATATAATGCATAACGTCCATTCTGTGTTGTTTGCACAAAAAGTTTGGGCACCCCTGCCTTAACACTATTCTCAAGGCATTTGACAGAACAGTTTATGACATACTATCAGTTGACAGGAGTGTTTTTTGAAAATGCTGGGTGTTTTTTTTAAACAAAGGTGTAAAACCCGCATTTTTAAAAATATCCGTATACGTGTGGACGCACGGCCACTTCCTTAAACACACACACACACACACACACACACACACACACAGAAACTAAAAACCCAGCGTGTTCCCCTCAGCTTTGAACCCAACGTGGCTTTTGAGGATTCCAGCCTCGGAAAAAAGCACACTCCCAAAAACTCCACCCTGCTCTCGACTCCATGACCATCTCCCTCTCTCTCCCTCTCTCTCCCTCTCTCTCCCTCTCTCTCCCTCTCTGAGACTGTATTATATTTCCAGACAGAGTAATTTTGGCAGGGTACTTTTCAGCACCTCGACTACTGGCACGCGTGCACGCACGCACACATGCACAAACACACCCACACACACACGCACATGCACACACTTAACTGTTGCTCTGAGAGAAGCAGCTGTCGTGTGGCTGGCTTACAGCACAGTTATTTACTTTTACACACGCTGACTGTTTAAATGTCCCTCTGTACTTAAGGGAAGTAAAATAACACACTGGAGAAATGAGTGTGAGGTGTGTTTGTCTGTGTGGTGGGTGTGTGTGTGTGTGTGTGTGTGTGTGTGTGGGCTCACTCACGTCAGGATATTCTTTAACAGGGACGAACAGTTTCTCCTGCAGATGGACGATGGGACCGTGAGCCTCGGGAAGCTCCAGAGGGTGTTTGTCTACCAATCCGCTCACTGTGTCATTGTACATGTCCTTCCGCACTCTGTTTATTTCTGCAAACACACAAGCAAACACAACACACAGGTTAACACACATACACAAAATAATAATAATAATAATAATAATAATAATATTTCGTACACATGCAAACACTCAAGCACACCCAGATCCATCTGTGAGATATAAACACAGATCTGACTGTGCAACCCCTCCCACACACTCGCAACCTGAAAATACAGCTCCTTCTGTTTCTTCTCATACAGACACTGACCAAATATTCCCAAGGCACCACACACACACACACACACACACACACACACACACACAGCTGCAGAACGCTTTTGCACAAAGCCTCATTCATAATGTTCGCCAGCCAAATGATCTCACACTGCTCGGGCCAAACGATTTAGCACCGGAGGTCCATCTCTCTCACACTCTCTCTCTCTCTCACTCTCACACACACACACACACACACACACACACACACACACACACACACACACACCCCTACCGCGGGATGTGCGCTCATTCTTCATGACTTCACTCCCACAAACAATACAGTTACAAACTTCACAGTCCACAGCAAAACCAGATAAACACTGAAAAGTTTTTTGGGTCTCAGTGCTCAGTGCTCGCAGAAGTGAATTGCTCTGACGTGTGACAGCTTGCTTTGCTGCTCCATGCTCGCAAACACAGGGGTATGCTCACAATTCACGACACCTTGCACTCATTTTTAATGACCACGCCCACTGATAAAACTCAGGTCGGCCACTTCTCGCTCTGCATTAAAGATACTGCTGTGAAACACTTCCAGATTGCTGTGTCGTCTGTTCATTAGAGTGCCAACATACACTAGGATTACATCACATAGGATCACATGGTATTGAATGTTAGTATCGGGACTAGGGCTGCATGAGATTGAAGAAAAATGCGATATGCAATAACTTGTAATAATATCTGCGTCGCCCTTCAACTTTGACTTTTCATAACTTTTTGAAGTATTAAAATCATTCAGTTATCGCAAGCCCTTGCGATATGCATATCGTGATATTTACATTTGCAATATTTCGATATATTAGAATATATTAGAAGCGACTGATGACACAAAACAACAAGAACCTGGTCTTTCATTAATTTAATACAATTAAAAGATTAACGTTTTCTTCATCTCCTCACACTGGTTAAAACAAGAGTAAAAGTTAAAAAAAAGAAAAAAAAATCAAACAAACAAAAACTTAAATAAAAAAAAACAAACAAAAACTAAAATAAACAAACTTAAAAGAAAACAAACCAAAACAAAAACTCAAACTAAAACTAAAAACTAGAATGAACTAAAAATAAACAAAAACAAAACAAAGTAAAGCAAAATAAAATGCAAACTAACACAAAACTAAACAAAAACAAAACTTCATGGATCCCTTCAGTGCAGATTTATTTTACAAACAAACTACTAAAAATGAGGCAGATTATTTAAATGTGTCGAGTAATTCTGCCTATTTATCTGTTTGCGTGTCCTCACTCTGGTGTTTTGGTAGCATGTTGTAGGAAAAGCATGTGATGAAAATGACACTAATATCACATGACACTAGCTCTAGTCACAGAGTTAGTGCTTCCTGTTAAAAATATTCCCACTATAGAAATTTCAGTGAGCATGTTATCTGCTAAAATTTAAAAAGATCTTCAGTGCATTATATTAACAAACAGTTCAAAAAGCTCCCCATTTTTTTGTTCAAAATAAATTCCCTCGACAAAGGAGAAAGTTTGTGCAGAAAGGTGTCTGTCCCCACAAAAATTCGAAATCATGTAGCACACATTACACACAGGGAAACCACAAAAGCTTCCCACTAACCACAGATACACACACACCTGAAAGCAAACAGTGTGTGTTACATAAAGTTTGCTGGAAAGGACAAAGGAAACACATTTGAAAACAAATCACAAACCAAACCAACATGAGAAGCTAAAAATACACAGTGGTATTCTAAACAGGGCTTTGATTTGCTATGCCACATCTGGGCAACATCTGTTTGGCAAACCAGTAGAATGTGAAGAAAAAAAAAAAAAACACTCCACGCAGAAAAATATAAAGGAGTTTGAATACTTGAGGATCTCATTATGAATACTCGACTCTGGGAAAGACGACTTTGGGACGATTCACCTTTTTGTTCCCACTGACGGATGTGAATCTCTCATACGACGGAGGTAAAGCAATTTTTAGTAGCTGGGGGAAGTTAAAAATTTTCAAAATGGGTACAACGGCAAAACAATGATGGTAAGGATTAAATTCAATTCATCTGACTTAGAGATTGCTGAAAAACACACTTTTTATTATCATGATCCAAGATTGCCTAAAGCAGAGGGTCTCAAAGTATTTATAAGCAGATTCCCATTTAAATAAAAAAAAAGTGAATAAATGAAACAAATTTAAATGAAGACAAACTAAAACTTAAGTAAAACAAAATCAAACAAACTAACAAAAATAAGACTAAAACAAAATGAAACAAAGCAAACAAAAAAGAAACAAACTAAAAATAAACCAACAAAAATGAAACCAAAAAAATTAAAAACAAAAACAAATCCAATAATGAAACAAAATTAAACAAAATAAAATAAAAACAAAAGCAAAATTAACTCAAACTATACAAAAACCAGACAAACACCTTCAGTACAGATTTATTTTACAAAAAACTACTACAAAAATCTGGCACATTATTTAAAGGTGTACCATAATTTTTTGTTATTTATTAGAGTCAGAGCCTCCCATTAAACCCATTTTTATGAAAACTGTCATTAGGTTCCAGTTGGCATTATTTGTAGACATAATAACTTTGATAATGATGGGTTGTGGTTTCCACCGCTGTAACAAAATGAGAAAATCACGGCGCACAGTTTGGCTGTGGTTCACGGACCCTGCTTTGAGAACCGCGGGTCTAAACCGCCGTCACTCCAGACTCAACAAAACATTCGAGCTTATCTGCGTTTTGAACAACAGAAATAGGCCCGCTGCAGCGCTGTCTGAGAAAAACGCCATGAAATAGTTGAAATATTGCAGACGAGGCGAGAGGTGTAAAGAAAACTGAGCCTAGCTGTTTCCTGATGGCTCTCATTCTACACAAGGTCCTTTACTCTCACCTCTACAGACTGCACAGTGTGTGTGTGTGTGTGTGTTGAGGTAATAAGGATATTTTTCTGTCGATTAGCATGATTTTTGGCACTGTCACTACCATATTTGAGGCCGTCCTGTGAGTTACCTGTAATCTTACGCCATCCTCCTATTGGCGACTTTTAGATGAGTGTCTGAGATTTTTAATCTAACTTTTAATTCCAGAACTTTCATTAATCGCAACGGCACTAAATCAGCCACCAGTGAGCGCGTCACATTGTGCATCATGTTATTCTAGGACCACCGATCTCAACTCACAACCAAAGAATTCCTTCACAATGTGATTTTTTTTTGTCATACAGTCTAAACCTGGCTTAAGCCTACAAAAACATTTTAAAAGGCAGACAGAGAAAAAAAATTAACACAAAATCCTTAGCGTTTGACGGTGGACAAGATGATAAAACAGCTAGCGAGATGTCTGGTGTGATCGCTACTAAATAATAGAATACTGATATCGTGAAAGTTATGATGCAATACAATTTCTGAGACATCATGGATATCTTTTTATTGAATGGAAGCAGCTGATGGTAAAATCTTGTACTTAATCTTTAAAACTGCTAATAAATAAATAACTTCTTAGTTAATACACTTGATTTTGTATTACTAATAAACAGATTTTTATCATTATTTATAACAGTTTTTAATGCAACACTACTGACAGTTTCCTTACATATCGTGTATTGTAGAAACGCCTTCTAGAATCGTGATATGATGTTTTTGTCATATTGCTCACCCTTATTTAATAATAAACAGCATCTCCATTTTTTTTTTAACTGACCAACAGTCCTGCCATCATGTTGTCATTTGTTTTCCAAGATGGAGGCTCGAGAATTCACTGATTGAAGTTGGCGTAAAGTGAAAATAATTGCTGCTAGACGCAAATGCGTGTCTTTCACGTTACGTCCTTTCCCCTTCTGTTTTCGTGTCAAGCAGGGAAAAAAAAGCTGAAAAACGTAGACAAATTGTAAATGCTACAGCTAAACTGTAACAGTTTTTGCCTCTGGTAAGAGCCCATTATATAACCCTGATACACATAAATATCAAAAACAAGTAAGACCAGTGTCACACACTCCTTCACCTCAGATACACTCAAACCAACGCTGTAACTCCTGTTCCAAAAACTCATAACGGCAATCAGAGTTACATAACACACAAATGACTCTTGGAAAAAAATCTGCTATTCATATAAGTCGGTATATATATTCCATCAGCGTGCTGAGCAACACGAGCAGTCAGTAATTGGAGTTACTATTATAAACCCCTTCATGAACATGGTACAGTGTTTAACACTCTCTATAGTCATGTTGGGAAAGAGGAAGTAATGTAGTGACATCACTCAATTGCTTTTAATGTAGGGAGTTAACGAGCCTTAAAATGTTCAGTGGAGAGACGACAGTTTGTGGCACATACGCAACGTCTGTAACCGCTACACAACACGTAATGTTTCTATTCTGACACGTTCTTCAGTTCTTGCGCTGACAGCTCAAGATAGTTTCGCACTGAATATTCTCACTCAAACCCACCAGGTAGCTCTCGAAGACCTTGATTAGGGTCAGAATTAGACGCGCGATAGCACGGATGATCACCAGGAAACGCTATAAGAAGATTGTGAGTTCCAATCCTGACGATGCCACAGCAATCTGTTGCCAGGAGACAAGAGAGCAAAACTTGCCTGTGCTCTCTGGCATTACTCTCTCCTCTTGTCAATCACAGAGATAACAGCCAATCACATGTGTCTGTGAGGCCATGTATGAGGAAGAGGGCGGATAGCGCTTTCCTTGGAGTGGGTTACACTGCCCTGTGATGCAGCATGAGCAGCAGTTTGGGGGAAGAAAAAAAAAAAAAACCAGAGGTTGGCTTCATGTGTCTCGGATGAAGTGTGTTAGCGTTCACCTTCCTCGGCTGGTTGCTTAGAGTTAAGCTAGTGGGGAGAAAATGGGGCAGGGGCAAAACTTCAACTGGAAACGGTGCAAGTGAGAAAATGAGGAAAAAATTTGACCAAACAAAAGGGGTTAATGTTGCCTGTCGCTGAGGACGTTGGACTTCGTTGGCTAATAGACCAAACTGAGAGTTGTTTAAATACACATTCTTTATAAAATTACTTTGCTGCAAATGGTATGAAAAAAAAGGGGTCCGGTGTTGTTCATGTCACTAACATTGGTAGATTAGTAGAACAGTGTAACAATTTTACATTAACTGTTTTTATTTATTGTCAGCTCAGTTTCGTCTTATTGAACAAACTATCAATAGTATGTGGGGTTTTTTTTTGTGCGTTTTTGTTTTCTTTTTTCTAAAACGACCTTAGATTCCATTCAGGAAATTAAAAAATAAAAAAAAATAAAAAACTTTGCAGTTTTCAGTCTGGAATGTCATTTCATTAAATATATTATTTTTGAAGTCAGAGGCTCCATTAACTGTAAAATAAATTCCACAGATGACCTCAGTACAGGATAAATTTGTGAATATTATTTAAATGTGGGCAATATTTTGGATATTTATTAGAGTACTTTTAGAAACTTTCCACTGACAGAATACATGACGTCCAAGTTAACACTATTTATAAAGTTACTGAGGTTTGGACTGAACCCATTCAATCCATGTGACCAGTCAAACAGGCTAATAACAGGCTATAAGAACTCAGCTAGAAATATAATAGCTATGATGGCTTGTGATTTCCATAACTTTAACTCAATTTTTTTTTAAATTATGAACCGCCCCTTTTTAGAAGCACTGCTCTACATGTCCGTGGCTGTTGTTGTTGGAAAATGTTAGTGTTGCAGTGCTAAAACTGTCCTGCCAACGACAGCAATTTCTGATGTGGGTTCAGTGTGCTTTAAATACACAGCGCGCGCACACACACACACACACACACACACACACACACACACACACACACACGCAACAGGTTTGAAACTTGTATCTCCGCTCTCATAACAGTGACGACATTTCACGCAAAGCATCTATTAAACAGAAGTGATTCTGGCCGAATTTGCATTTAAGTTTTTCTCTAAACTTTACAAAGAAAATGGGAGGAACTAAAAACTGTGGGGTTTTTTGCATCATACAATACGAGCCTATCAGGTTCAATTACGCAAATGAAGACCATCTTCCATCTTCCAGTCCGTCATGCATTTACAGCTTTGGGGCATTTCCTTATTTGCATATTCATGAAATCTATATTTTGATGGAACCAATATACAAATTCTTGGTTAATCAAGATGTACTAAAAAAAAGTGTATCAAGTGATCAATCTTGATACAGATTTTTTTCATCATAGTCCTTGTTTGATATTCAAAGTGTTGCTTGTTGTGTACCGTCAGCATTCTCTGTCTGACCAAGCAAATAAAATAAATACCATACACACACACACACACACACATTATATATATAGAGAGAGAGAAACAGCACTGATGGACTGTCCGATTACTTGTTGTTGTGCGTGACTGTAGATCAAATTCTCACCCACACACTCGCTCACAGACAGAAAACTACTCCACAGCACCTCAGTTTTCGAGTGATCCTGACAGCCTGCACCTCTGAGACGCTGAAGGAGGAGAGGAAAAGCACTTGCACCCAATTCAGCCGACATACGAGCAGAAATGCACAACACTCCTACTGTATCGTTTCTCTTAAAAACAAAACACACACTCGGGTTATTGTCAGAGCGGAGGATCCCGGGCAGGAGGCTAGCACTGCAAAAACACACACGCGCACACACTAGTGTTGCTGATGGAGCCTACAGTGGGTGTGTATTATGCTGTTTTGTGCAAGCTTTACGTTGTGTTTTATGTGCAAGTGTGTAACTGGTAGTCAGCACATTCCTCGGCTAAAATCTTCAGTTATAAATCCGACACCTGTGACGGCACTACTGAGGCGATGTTCAGAGCAGCTGATCTGGCAGGAAAAGACGATCGATCAGGCTGGGTTGACGTGCAAATTATAGAACAACGCTCTATAATTTTCAGTGTTGTTAGTGACGCAGTGTATGACTGGGCTGTTTAATTTTTCAAAATGCAGATCAAAGTGCATGTTATGTCTGGCTGTGAATCCACAAAGAAAATATACACAATCTTCCGTCTGGATTCACATTTACAATACAACAACCCCCGGCACAACCCCCGGCACAACCCCCGGCACAACCCCCGGCACAGCCTTGCTAGTTTGTGTTTTCTCACAGTATGATAGCATCTCTTACACTATCAGTGTTTATGTTGTCATAATGAGAAAGTCATTCTTTAAAAATATCTTTCTAAGGAAAGACATCTATAAACCTTTTTTTTTAATATTTTTGTTTTTATTGTATATATGACGTAAAAGAGACTTTAATACAGCGATATTTTTAGATTAGGTTACTACTATGAGGTGAAAATTTAAAACCGTAATATCTTGTCATAACCGGCCCATCTTGTAAAAGTATGTGCTCTCGGTGTCACAAATTTAATTACAATGTGTCGGGCAAAAACAAAAATAAAATAAAATCACTAAAGTCAAATCACGGATCTGCTCACACTCGTGCATACCCGAAATGGATGGCTACGGCTATGAGAAGTAAATACTAAACGTAGCTGCTACTCCTGTTCTCGACTCCTCACTCGTACCTTTAGCTGATTAGCTAGCAGGTATGATTAGCTGGCAAGCCAACACTCTTATACGCCTACAGGCGATTAGTGGGGATTAACAGGATAGTGCTAGACAGCTAAGCAGTATTGATCCAGGAGCTGATTAAACACAGCCCAAACCAAAAGCAAACACACACACACTCAAGGGTGAGACTTTCGAAAAACTAAATTAAAAAAAAAAAAAAAAAAAAAAAAAAAAGTGTGTGCACCCAGTGTCCAAGTCAAGAGACATCAACCGAAAGAATTTAAGGTATTCCTTAGAGAGAGAGCGCGAGAGAGAGAGAGTGAGAAACAGAATCAGTGAGCTGGTGGTTGTGTGGCTGTACTGATGTGATGGTTTTCCACCTTGAAGCAGATGAAGCGTGATGATTCCAGATAAACGTCACCGTGCTCTCTATCCTCACAGTTTTGAATGCAACACTTTCTCTTTCAATAAGGAAAAAAAAAACACGAGATTCAGCGCTTCCTCACACTTATCGAGTTGCCACAGCCGCAGCCCATTTTGTCGTCCTTCAGTCTCTCACTTCTCCAAAAGTTCAGCAGTGAAGCATGCAAATTCTCTGCGAGTTCTGTTCTGTACAAAAAGCCGCAGCGCTCAGCAGCAGGAGTCGAGCTTTACTGCAGAAATACTTCAAGAAAAAAAAAAAACTCCTGACACTGTAATACCAGGAAAAGGCTAAACGGTTTGTGGGAAATCACTCTCCCGTAGGCTTTACAGCACACTCCCACCTCTGAAATCAGAGAGAGAGAGAGAGAAATAAAAAGGAGAGAGAGACTTGGAGACAGATGGCACAAGACAGACAGAGAAAGAAAGAAAGAAAGAAAGAAAGAGAAATATGACAGAGAAAAAGAGAGAAAAAGAGAAACAGAGAGAAAAAGAGAGACAAATAAAATGAAAGAGAGAGGGACAGACAGGGAGAGAGAGACTGAGAGACAGTGATGGAAGGAGAAAGACAGAGTAAGAGAAAGGAGAAGTGAGACAGAAAGAAACAAAGAGAGAGGAAGGGAGAAACAGACAAAAGACAAACAGAGACAGAAAAAACAGAGAAAAAGAGAAACAAATAAATTGAAAGACAATGACAGAGACAGACAGGGAGAGAGAGAGACAGAAACAAACAAAGAAAGGAAGAGAGTGAGAGAAAAACAGGGACAGAAACAGAGAGAGAGAGAGAGAGAAAAACAGGGACAGAAACAGAGAGAGAGAGAGAGATGGACTGAGGCAGAGACAGATTCTCAGGAAGAGAAAGACAAAGCTAACAAGAGAAAGAGGGACTCAGACAGAAAGAAAAAAGAGAGATAGGCAGGGACACAGAGAGAAGACAAAGAAAGACAGAGAGAAAGAGAGTGACAGAGAAAAACACGGAGAGGGAAAAAAAAAGAGAGACAGAAACCCAAGGTTTAAGAAACTAGAAAGTATCTGAACCAATCAGATTGCACGGTTGAAATGAGCTGTTCTATAAATAAGGAATAAAACACTTCAGGACTTGCTGTTGTAGGAAAATAATAACTGACTGGGTGGTAGGATGAAGTCGGCTGCAGAGCTGGGTTTCTGTTACCACCCTGCAGTTGACTGTTTTCCAAAAACAGCAGATCCTGAAAAGTTTCATTCCTCTTTATTAATGAACAACACGTCGTATTTATAACCGTTAACAGTTATGTTTAGCTTTGTGCAACATCCGTGGAACAAGTTAGTTTTCAGTCTCTCGAGGTAAATTGGAGGAAAACAAAAAACAAAAACAAACAAACAAAAAAACCGCCAAAACAAAAAACAACATCTTGATACCAAGAAATTGCAAAGCGTAATGTCCTGAACACGTTCCTGTGGCGGAAGAGAGCTGACACTGGAGACTCCTTCCAGAAATGTCAAACAAGCACCAGTCCAGAGGAATGCTGAAGGTGAGGACACATTAGCACGAGCTCGCCACTACATCATAGTGATAAACAAGCCAAAAATTGGACACGTCATCATTTAACACACTCGGACTACAGCGAGCTGTGTGAGAGACTCTGCAGGACCACAGCAGGACGCTGAAAATGGTCTGGCTGCCTCATTACACACTGATATGGAACTGCTTTATGGAGTGGGGCAGCTGTGAGGAGAAAGGGGGCAGTGAAGGCGGAGTAGGAGGCACCTGTTAGGAGAGAGGGCATGCGTACACCGTGGTGAGGACACACACCGTGACTGCACACACTCCCCGTTAAATGCAAGTCCCCAGTACACTGCAGACCGTCGCACCACCAGAAACCAAGCATGGACAAATCAGTAGTCTGGGATGATCAGATTTCATGGCAATGTTTTACTCCTAGTTGCATGACTTAAAAGTCAACAAACAGAAAAAGAAAATAAACCACACGTTCCGATTTATTTGATAGGTATGATTAAACAAAACTCACTTCAACTCCGTAACCATAGCACACGCTTCTGGATCCAAACACCAAATCGGCCAAGCCACGATCTTACTGATTTAGCGTAAATAGATCACAGATGTCTTTTCAGAATCAGAACTACATCGAGAAAAAACTAAAGATGCTAGCCAGTATAAAGAAAACGTTCTTTACTTGTAGTGCTAGAAGAGAATGCCACGGAGACATTTATGTAAGAGTTTTGGAAGGAGTCTCCAGTTTCAGCACTCTGAAATAGTCAGTAAACATTCACACACGGGAAAGAGTTCAAGACCTTCCACGTTGCAGTTTCTTGATGTCGTGACATGCTGCGTTTTTTTTTTTTTTGTCTTCAAGACAGAGGTAAAAAGAAGCTGGTGAGGGAACGACTGTTTATAGCTACTTATAGCTACGTAAGTAATAACAGGAGCTAACATGTCTAATGGACGTTCCACAACATTAAATGTAACTATAAACGGTTACAAAGTATGAAGCCTCATTCTTTAATAAAGTACTTCCACAGTTCTCCCCTCCACAGGAATACGTATACGTGTTTGTTTCCCTTAACGTATCGTTAACATTTAATGCGAAAACAACGTCTGCGAGGGTTGTGTGAAAACGAAACCAACTTCATGATCTTAAAAGCTTGCGTACTCTCTGAGGTGCTGCGTACGAATGCTCCAATCACAAGCTTAGTCTCGTATCGTGATCGTCCGCTGAGTTCGCCCATCACAATATTGTGCGCAAAGTCTCCGCGTGACATCCGTTTGCGTCGAAATTACAACGTTAATCTTGGAAGACAGCTGAACATCATTTTCACATTAAGTATGCTTTGGCGTTCAGTCTAAGTCAGCATTAATACATTTAACTAGGCAGCTAGCTATATGTTAGCTACTGTTTTTAGCCTAGTCAGTTAGCCGTGGAGCACATTGAAGTGTTCACCAGCTAGCTAATGCTGTTTTGCGCATTTGTCTACTCCTGTGATGGCTCGGATCTGACATTTCTACATTTCGGAAAAATTATCGGAAGCTGTCACCACAGTGTAGGATACACATTCGGCTTCATGGTGTCAGGCAAGAATAAGCATACACTTCTGTAATCAGTATTACAATTCGCACATCCACAGCATTCGTTCCCCATCTCCGTCAGAAACCTCCTCCAGAGCTATGTTTACAGAAAAGCTTTCAGTTTGTAAGACGAAGGTATGCCTCATAGGGTCGTCACGCCACATGCTGACTCGTCCGAGCAGATGCACTCCTACACCTGCCAAATGAATTCTGGGAATGCTGAGTATGCGGTATGATTATCACAGAAAGATACTCCCGAAAAAACTCTCCACACGCGCACACGCGCGCGCGCACACACACACACACACACACACACACACACAAAGACATTGGGCCTAAAACAACAGGAAACAAGTGCAGGATGTTCGGCTGGATGATGGCAGAGAATGAAAGGAAGTCTCAGTGTTTCACCACTGTTGTGTATTCAAGCCTTTCAGGTCTTTCCGGTAAGACTCTTAACAGCGCTGGGGTCACTCACAGGTCCGATAGCTAAAATCTTTTATTCTATTTATCACGAACCCCGAGAGAGAAGAGTAATGCGAGACTGACACAGCAGGTCGCACTGGTACTAAACACACCCACCCCCTGCTAACTCCAGGAAAAACAGCAGCCGGAGCAGGAAGGAAGGAAACGGTTACACAATGTGCAAAATGCAGATAACCAATCAGACTTCCTCCTGATGTAACCACGCCCATTCGACGCCATCCGCAGGCCTCGGCGTTAAACGTGCTTTATTTACAACAAAAATAAGCAAACAGGCGGTGAGCTGAAGCTGGTAGTGTGAAATCTCAATAGTGCTTGTAATTGTGTTTCGGAGAAAAAAAGGCTTTGTGTAACACAAAACGTCGTTTATCGCCTGAATGTAGGTAATTAAACGTACAATTAACTATTATATAAATACTGAATTTAACATTTACATTAATTTCATTACGGAAAAGCATTGTGCTTGACAGACGCACAATATTCTACAATCAAACACGATTCAACTACAATTGTGTGTCAAGACTTTACAGAAACGACAATTTTGATCAACCTTTTTTTTCCTTGATAAACTGCATATGACATGTTTTCTCTCAAACTATAGCAATAATAATAATATCAGAACTTCACAGAAAAACATGACAGAAAATGGGAAAATATGATGTTGATGATTTTAGTTGTTGGTTACAGACTGCTGCTTTGAGCATTTCAAAAGCTGCTGATCTCCAGAGATTTTCACACACAGCAGTCTCTAGAGTTTACACAGAATAGTGTGGAAAAACAAAAAAAAACCATCCAGCGAATGGCAGTTCTGCGGGCCTTGTTGATAAGGGAGGTCAGAGAAAAATGGCCAGACTGGTTCAAGCTGACAGGAAGGCTACGGTAACTCATATAACCACTCTTTACAACCGTGGTGAGCAGAAAAGCATCTCAGAGTGCATAACATATGGAACCTTTAAGTGTCATTACGACATACTGGTTAATATTCCCCATTATAAACCTCATATTCCACACTAACTAGAGCGCAAACACATTAAAGCACATTGTGTAATTAAAAATGTTTGTCTCAGAAATTTATTTTTCTATATTCGCAACAATAAATCTCAGTTTCTACGCGATCTGCATTCAGGAAACTTGACATGTTCATTCCTGTCTATAATTACGAAGATGTTACAGAGGAAATTCTGTAAAGATTTGTTACAAAATGTTCTTGATTAAACAATAATGAAATGATTTTCCAACAAAATGTTCTGTAAAGTTCTTGTAAAACATTTTGCAAATTTTTTGTAAATGTTCTATAAACGTCTTTTGTAGATGTCAGCAATAATTTTTTTATTCTGACATCAAAAGACTAGCTTTTTGGTTTTATGAAGTATGCAAATTCATGCATATTTTATTAGACAACATCTGATTAGAACAAAAAATACATTTTTTGAAAAAGTTCCAATATAAAACACTTGTACGAGAAAACCAACAATGAACTGGTGAAGATTAATTGCGGTATTTTCTGCTTTAAAATAAATTCCTCTATTCACCTGTAATGTCTTGTCTTGATTTTTTTTTTCTTAGCGTGAGAAAACGCCAGAAGGAGGACACCACCATGTGTTTATTATGCTGATAGTGTGTGATGTGTGGCTGATTCCTAACGTCAGCCTGCACAATCTCTGACAATCTCACGTTACAAGTCTGGACAGGTTCTGGGAAAAAGAAAAAGAAAAAAAAAAGTTCCTCTCTAGTATGAGCTGGAAAACACCAACAACTCAGTCTCCTCCCTCCCTAAACAAGAAGGCTCATGTATAAAAAAAAAAAACAAACAGGAAAAAAAAATGTACACATTGATAAGCACTGACTCATAGCAGCACAAACACTTTCATCAGGTGAACTTCAGGAAAGGTAAACATCGTTCTCTACCTCGCTGTGTGATCACTAGCTTAGCTCGTGTCTAGGCTCTGATGCGTCCCAAACCCAAACACGCTGATGTCACCTGCAAATAAAGCACTGCTCTTTTATTCCTTGCCGTCGTCTCATCCTTTCTTCTTGCATGTTTAAGGATGTGTGCGTGAAGGGACGACAATAACATTCCACCGGATTTAATTAGCAGGAAATGAGGGCAGGCAATGACGAGGACCATTTACACCAGTGAGAAAGTGAGAGACAGTATAAAGTGTGTGTGTGTGTGTTTTCTCAGGCTGACTAGCAGCACTACCGAGCTCGTAAGAGACACCTAAATCCAGAGGTGTCTGACAACACACTTCTGTCCATTATAGTAACAATACACAACAATGCTGTCTAGACATGCTGAAACGAAGACGTACACCTGTACGTAGCTATAACGTGTACTAACACTACGTTCACGCTAGCAAACAACAAAGTGGCAGGATCTACGTGCGTGGCATGGAGTCACGATTTCAGCAGCAAGCGACAAACTTTCTCAATTGGATGCAAATTAGGTATGACGCGTCAAAAACGGACAAACCCACTACGGTCTCGATCGATTCCTCGTACTAATAACGCGTGTGGTTCAAACTTTTTTCAGTTCCCAACTCACTCAAAAGCTTTAGTTCCCACCTGCAATTAGTCTCACAAAAATGGACGACAAAATTATTACTGACTTTCCATGTTATCCTGTTATATACGATCTCTCGTTATATATCTATACTTCGATACTATGAAGTAGCAGAGATCGGTGTTCTGTCCAGTAAGTTTTGTGTAGCTAGTACAGTTAGCTTGCTTTGCTAATCTGCTAATAAAGCTAGTACGAAGCGTCGCACATAACGCGTAAACCAAAACGACCAATTTCCACACTGATTCGTGTGTTGTTTGATGCGTGTTTAACTAGTTAGCTATAGTTGTTATATTTTAGCTACTACCAGACATTCCACCATCAGGTGACAAAAGAATCAGTCGCTACACAAAAATGTGGACTGTCTCTGAGCCCAAGGACTTGTTTAGCAACCACTGGTCTAACAGCGCCTGTCTAATCACCATTAATACTGGTATACTTACGATAAGTGCTGTATCAGTACTATTTAGTGCTATAGTAAGTGATTTTCAGTGATGGAGTCATTGGATTTTTTTATTTATTATTTTTTTTAAACAAACTAGCTATGGAGAGCTAGTTCCTTTCATGCAGACGCAGAACTCACAGTCGTCTTTGCGACGTGTTTGCGTGCAAGTTTTCCCAGAAGATGCGAGGTCGTTAGTTGCCGACTTTGGCTGGCGCTTGATCAGCTAGTCATAAATTGTGAGTAAACCTAGAAGCGAGGACATTTTTAAGCGTTGCACAGCTTTAGCTAGCACTGTTAAAAACATACTCCTTTTATATATACAAGCTTGTGATATCATAACTCATGATGAAACGTGATCTAAAAATCAAAAGTTCTGAAGGAGCAGCAGAGACGAGTGTGAGCTGGCTGGGCCGGCTGTGTGATGTGGTCATTAGATGAAAGCGTGTGTGTGGGATTGGTACACGGCTCGAGGGACGTGTCAGCTTGCGGATTTACATTGTGTGAAACCAAACCACAAAACAGAGCGCGGCTCACTCCAGACACGACGCTCGTGTGGCTCGAAAAAAAAGAAAACGCATCAGTTAAAACATTACTGATGACTGTAAAAACAAGTCAGTGCATCATTGTGCTGTCAGATAATAAAGCAGAAACCAAACGAGGAGGATGGACAGCGAAATGATGCTGTGCGAGAAAGAGAGAGAGAGAGAGAGAGAGAGAGAGAGAGAGAGAGCGAGAGAGCGAGCGAGCAGTGGTTAATGCAAACAGACAGGACCTGTTACAAGCCTTTAACATCAGAACTGCTCTTCAAAGAAAGACGAAGAGAAAAAGAGAGGGTGTAGATGTTCAGTGCACAAACCCCGAGAGTAATAGAGAGGTGGAGAGAGGAAGAGGGAGAGAGAGAGAGAGAGAGAGAGAGGGAGAAGTACAGATTAGGCGGTCCGAAGCTGTATTGGGATTGACAGGCAGTTTAACTTCCTCTTCAGGAACACTAAAAGCGCTCCATTCAGACACACGGTGATTAAGATAGAAAGTGAGAGGTGATGGGAGGGAAAAGAATCAGAGAGAGAGAGAGAGAGAGAGAGAGAGAAAGTCAAAGTGTCTTCTCTACTGACTGGAAAACCTGGAACGACATGCACATCAATATTTATCACTAACGTGATCTTCAATCATGCTTAAGATTTATTTTATAATTAAATTCTTAAATTCTAAGTTTTTACCCACAACTATCATTACCCACAATGCCGTTCAACTACCTGCTCATAATGGCACCAGTGAGAATTCTTCTGTATCTAAACTGAGAGATGCAGCGGTGCTTTAGCGCTTTAGTCTGTCCAGCTGTTTGTACGCTCTGCTCAAACAGATCAGCTTCCAAAGCTTCAACTTTCACGCTAATACCTCTGACAACCATCACATCGCCATCTTGCAGATCGCTAGCTAGCCGAGTTTCTTCTGCCGCACTGCATTCTGGAACTTTGAGTCCATGTTTGCACTACGTCGATGTTGGATTTCTGTTAACGTGACGTCGCTGGAAAATGGCGGATGAGAAAAGAGCCAGGAGTTAACAGCAAAAAATCTATATAACAGTTAGCCCTTATCACTCGGACAGCTGATCTTATCTGCTCTGGGAGTCTTGCTTTAATCTCAGTTTATGATGTTGCTACCTGTTTTACAATAGGCTGAGAGTGTGTGTGTGTGTGTGTGTGTGTGGTGGAAAAGACTGACAGTCCTTCTTAGCACACAGTGAACACAATCACATTCACTCAACTGTGTCACACACAGCGGGACATAACTCCAGCCATTTGTGGTTCAGCGTGCCAGCAGAGTCGCACAATCGAGTGTGTGTGTGTGTGTGTGCATGTGTGTGTGTGTGGAGGCTAAAACAAGAGCCTCCATTATGTGAAAACAGGCAGGAACTGACCCTCTCTCTCGCTCTCTCCTGCCTGCAGGGTGACTTCATTCAGTAAACACACCATTTGTCTTTCCATTGTCTCTCTCCATCATGCCATCACCCTCCATACCCGTCTCTGCGTGTGTCTGCCTGTCTCTCTTTCTCTCTCTCTATCGCTCCATCAGCCCTGTGTTCGTCTCTCTCCTCCATCAACCCGCCAATCATCCTTCGCCATGCACATAATCAGGCGATTCGGTCCGGCGCAGACGCAGCGGCACGTTCATCTCTGAGTCATGCTCATTTTCTATACCGCTGTATTTCTACCTGAAATACGACAATTAAAACCCAAGCTCGTGTTCGTACCTCGCTAACTCAAACACGGGTTTAGGAGGCATCGGTAGCATTTTTACTCAGACCGGGTACGAGTGTGTGTTTTTGTTACTCGCCGATACTGATACTGAATTGAGTAACCTACTTAGTATTGATCAATCAGGGGAGCCATTTTATTTGGCTGTTTATGTTTGCGTGGTTGCAATAGTGGCGCACGGTCATGTATTTGGGTTACTCGGGTATCATGTATAATAGAAAATTTATAAATTAAGGACTCATGTATTACTCCAAGTACTTTTGCCTGTAATCTGGGCTCTTATGGAGGCGGGGCTCATAACTTCAAGTTTGAGTTTGCATACAGGTATTCCTTCTAAACAATTCCATGCGGCACATTTGTGCACATTTTTATTTTTTTTTATTATTATTTTTTCTGTGATACTCATTCTTTTTGGACGTATGGCATGTCATCTACAAACAATGAGCTGCTCTCAGTACAAGCTCTCGCACCACAACGGTGAGCTAACTGCAGCACTCCAACCTTATAAAAGTGTGGTTTTAGATATTAATAACCAGAACTCTTTCCCTTCGTGAAAGCAGAAACAGGAAGTAATGTGACAAGTCGAACCAATCACGTTACTTGGAATGGTGTGCCGTGAGCGAATAGCTTCCATACACGATGCGGAACGCACCACGGCTCGGTTAAATCGGATCCCAGATTGCTGGTTTTTACGAGGACCAGGGATCAGTTCTCTGGTCAGCTATCACCAGAAAAGTTAAAGATTCTTCCAGTGAGTAGTTAGTTTTTGTAAGTGGGTCATTGTGTAGATTTTTGGCTGACAAACACAGCATAAAGCAAGACATGAAAACGTCTCCCAACACACGCACACTTAAGGCTGCTATTAGATCAAGAATGTTCTGGAGCTTGCCCTGCTCCTTTGCTCAACATTCCAGTGCCAAGTAGGAACGCAAGTCGTAGAGGAGTGTGTACAAGTGTCAACACACATACACACACTCATCTCCTACTGTCAAATTAGTCTGAAGATCTACCACCACTACATTCCTGCATCCTGCTGATTTCTCTCAGCAACACACACTGAGAGCGAAGAACAGAGCGAGCAGTGAGAGGTTTCGCAAGTTTCGCTGCGTTTTTGTTTGGAAGTGACGTTTTCGCTCTGCTCGGCTCCCGGCTTGTGCATGTTTAATGTTTAGTGTGGCTGCTTCTTCTGGATCGGTGTGAGCAAAGGTTAATGCCTGACTGAGCTCTGAGAGCACACGACACACAAACGTCGCACCCGCACGTCACGAACCGGCTGCAAAAAGCTAAGACCGCTGCAAGAACGCTTGTTTGTTAACAAAACCTGCAATCAAAGTGAAACAATCGGAGTAAAGGAAGTGGTCTGATAAGCCTGTTTATAGCTGATATAAAGTGTGAGAAACGATCCTGGCTGTAAACGATTGATTTATTGCGGCAGTAAATTCAAGCTGATGCTTGAATGTAGAGCTGTAACAGTTACGCCGATTATAAAAGTTATTGATGTGGGTTTATATATTTGACACATCATTTACTTAACCAACAACATAAATGTGTTATAATGTAAAACAGCACTGGGCTCTATTCCTGGTTAGAGCGTAATAAAATAGTGACATTGTTACAGGCAGCAGCACTGTTACTACTGCACCACATAACACTGTGCGCAAAACTGTTCAAGCCTAATGCTGCCTTCAAGTCTGCCTCGGAAACTCGCATGTACGAGTTCAGCGGTGGTAAACACGACGTGGCTTTGGCTGGAAAACAAAAAGGAAAAAAAAAAAAAAAACAGGCAACATGAGGAAACATTTTTTTTAATTAATTATTTTTATCAGCGACAAGAAGCTTTGAAGAATTTTGCCTTACTGAAAGGAAATAAAGAACTGAAAGATTAACATATGAGCTCGTAGAAGAATACGAGTTAAAAGAGGGCGGAGTAAAAAGGGCCAAAACTTAATAAGTGCCAGCTTGGTGAGCGAAATATGTAAAACAATTAAAGTTATAGCATCGTATTACATTTCATGAAAGGGGCTTGATATTTTTTCGGTGTAGTCTTAGTTTAATGAGTTACGCCTGTTTAATTTTGGAGGTTTAAGATTAACGACGAGACAACCGCTATGTGATTTAGTACCATTTTTATATACAAGACATAGGGAGAGGGATACATTTAACTCCGTAAACTTTTGTTTGAAATTAATTCCTTATCAAATTCCGTATTTGTAATTCAAATTGCTTATTGTTGTTACAGGAAATAATTATTAGATTGGTCCTACAGGTAAAATTCTGTAGATGTTAAATGTTAAGTTGTTCCTCAGAATTTTGTTATACATTACTGAATAAATACAAACGCCGCTCTCAGTTCACAAGCCAAATTTAAGCCGATTAATCGGCATCGATAATCAGCTAGTATAATATTTGTTTCTCGCAGCCATACTTCCAGGACACAAACGCACACTAAACTCAAAAGTACTTCAGGTCTAACATATTGTACATAAGCACGTCTGAATGATTTTATCATTATGATTAATCATTGCACTACTCTGATATCAGTACACAACGCTGTTTTCATACTGCAGCAGAATCAGAATCAAATACGTCAACACTTCGGGTGCGGATCCGGGTGCGATCACATGCTCATGTTAAATTGTGTGCCACTTTGCAACAACAAAGCTACTTCAATAAGACAGCCCCTTGTGGTGCCTTTGAGGGGCAAGCGAAAATCTCAAACTTAACACATATGTGGTTAGAAAGAAAGAAGGACGTTTCTCTCTCTCTCTCACTCTCACACACACACTACTGAAAAGAGAAAAGAAACGGAGCCACAGCTGAGGGCCTGAGAGGGGCAACGAGATATGTGAGGCAGTTGTGGAATGTAGATGGGTGAGGCCTGCCCTCAGGTTCCTGCAGCATGTGTGTAGGGGTGTGCTTTTATATCTTGGGAGAAACAAATGTCCCCACAAGGATAGCAATAACTCCCAGTTTTGACCTGGTCCCCAGTTTTTGTCTAGTCCCCACAAGGCAGAAAACCAGCTTTTTTTAGTAAAATAAATAAATAAATAAAAGAACTGCTTCCTTTTGTTTATCAGGCTTTTGTTAATCAGGCTAAGTTTAGGGTTAGATTTAGGTGCAGCACAGTACTAATTCACAGCGTTAATAATTATGGAAGGTCCTCACATGGATAGTAAAACAACCGTGTGTGTGTGCGTGTGTGTGTGTGTGTCTCCACTGGTTTGTTTGTCAGATAAACAAGGCCTGGGCCTGGAAAGCTTCTCATAACCATGTTTAAATTAATAACAGGGCACGACAGTAACACACACACAACAGTAAGAAGTTGCAGCTCTCTGTGAAACTACATGCCACTCTTCTTATGGGTGTGACTTCCTTCTCTAGTGTGTGTGTGTGTGTGTGTGTGTGTGTGTGAGTGCAGAGTCACTGCGACTTCCAGCCTTCGTGAAATGGCCTGTACAATGGCTTAATCTTGCACCTACATTTGAGATATTGACTGCACTCGCGCACACACACTCGCGCACACACACACTCGCGCACACACACACTCGCGCACACACTCTCCAAGTTTATGACAAGTTCTTAAATGAAATCATCCCTGAATGAACAACCAATCAAAATACAGCGACACTCAACAAGGGAAGGCTGTGTGTGTGTGTGTGTGTGTGTGTGACAATAAAAAAGGCAGGCCAGAGGGAGATAAGAAGCCCCTGCATTTGTGGCATAATATCGGGACAGCTTTATCAGAGGCCCACACAAGGACCAACACACACACACACACACACACACACACACACACACCCCTGATAGCACGTCTACACATCCAAAGCAGCAATGTTGCAGAAGAGGGATGGAGAGAAAGCCGGTCTGTCTTGTCCATGTCCCCAGGCTAACCCTGTCAGCCGCATCCTGCCATCCAATTTATTATCATCCGTCCAAGAGACAGACACCAGGGGTTGGAGTGAGAGAGAGAAAGAGAGAGAGAGAGAGAGAGAACGATTCACGCGTCCACTCTCCAGCGCTACGAGTTAATTAAATTCCATGGTGTAAAGTGGCATCTGGGGAGGTTTTTAGGAAGGTGAGGGGGGGATTATAAAACAGGCTGCTGCGTGATAACTGAGCCTGAGGCGCCATCTCTAACCTCCACCGCACGGCACATACCCGCTCGCTCAGCTATTCAACACACATTCTCACACGCACACACTCACTCACACACACACTAACGCCTAACCAGTACAGATGGACAAACATTCTTCAAATTCCATTTAATACATTTCAATAAACTGGGCACTTACGGTTAAACATGATATTTTTCCCCCCTAATAAAAGTCGCAATCTGTTTTTGTGACTTAACTCAATTTTACTACAACAGAAGCTCCGGATGCAAGGTTTCTATTCACACACACGTTCTAACACATTACGTGCAGTCATTCCATATACAGAATATATACAATTATTCATCATTTTGGAAGGAGTCTCCATTGTCAGCGCTTTGTAACAGTCAGAGGTAAAGCTGTGCTTAATCCGACTCGGAGAAAACGGCCCTCGATGAAGGAGCTCAGGACGGTCTCCTCAACCCCGAGTTCAGCAAGTGACGTCAAATCAACATGGCTGCTGACAGTAAACAAAGTAGCACTTCTTTCCGTTGTTAAATGAGTTACGCCGTATATACAAGTATTTTAGATCAATCACCTGTCCGTGTTTTTTTTTCCCCCACACTTCGCAGCTTGAAAGCACAAAGTCAAAAACGGCACAATTTCGATTTCCGAGATACATTGAATGCACAGTAAGTTTTCCGACACAGGAAAGTCTTCATGTTGTGATTTGTGCATGTTTTTGTCTCATACAACACAAGCTACGTTTTTTGTCTTATTAACTTCAAGAGAGAGAGAGAGAGAGAGAAGAGCATAATACATTCGTACAATATAGTAAACAACAGGAATTTACAAGCGTTTGACGACATTAAACGCAACTATAAATGGATAAAAAAAATATTTTCCTATAACGGCACATCCCCAGTCATGTTTTATTCCTTACACAATATACAATAAATTACTAATGAAGGAGGGGAAAATACGTAGAAACAATCATCTGAGGTGAGTAACAGTACATCAGACATTGTGATTAAAGCATTTAACCATATTTTTGGTCTATTGCTAACACTAGTGCTGGTGTTTGCATAATATCCATGGCACAGAAAACTGTGCGGTCCTCATCGGTGTGTTCTCTGCAGCCACACACACACACACACACACACACACACACACAGAGCTAAATGTAGTGCCGAGAGCAGCTGTCATGTGCATAGGTCAAACTGAGGTAATGCAAAAGGACTGGATTTTCATTCACCATGACAACAGCTGCACGAGCACGCACGCACGCACGCACACACACACACACACACGTCCTTATGTGTGCAAGTTGAAAAAATGAGTGGTGTCCATGTGGTGAAGTGCTTATGGACACGTATATGTGCATGTGTCGACTAGTTAAAAAAAAACAGACGAGGAGAAAGGGGGGGGGAGAGACACAAGATGGAGACTTCCTTTTTCCCACCAGCTCTGGATTAGGGAGTGTGTGCTGGTGTGTGGAGTTTCACACACTGATGAAGGTGTCTGGGCTTCTACACACACTGCAGACGCAGAGCACTTCATCGCAGCGACCGTACAGTAGTAGGAGCAGATTTTCACACCAGGCCAGATGTTGCATTCCTTTATTCTTGTGGTCTTATTCCACTCTTGTTCAGTCTGCATGTTGCGAGTCGACGACAGAGAGTGCGTTTTCATTTTCTGAATGATTTCATCTTTTAATTTGTATATTCTATATGCATAAAAGCTCAGGGCATGCATTTCATTAGAATAA
Organism: Pangasianodon gigas; assembly: GCA_022758105.1. Classification (NCBI taxonomy): domain Eukaryota; kingdom Metazoa; phylum Chordata; class Actinopteri; order Siluriformes; family Pangasiidae; genus Pangasianodon; species Pangasianodon gigas. The sequence continues at coordinate 24,915,109 of CM040463.1, read as the reverse complement.
TTTTGTTCGGAGAAATCAGCGAGGGAATAGTTTTTCCCCTATACTTCTGCGAGGAGAAATCTCACTACATACAGTGAAAAACATCACAAATCCTGCTCTGTAACATGCAAAGGTGTTCTAGGCCTCTTTTACAGAACAACTCAAAGTGCAGTCTGAACGCGTTTCCTCCTGCTCTGGATTCTTGAAAATAACTGCGACTTGGAGCAGGATAGAAGTCTGCAGCACTATGTAACTTATTTACCCTGCAACTGGAATTAAAACTGATATGAACACCTGATATTAGAGCTCTAAGTGCGATTTCACACACATTAGTCCATACTAGTCGTGTCTGAATCTGAGCAAAATTGACGTTTTTGCTATTTAGTTTAGTTTGGTTTACTTTCACATTATAGATAATTAAACGAACCAAAACGCAAAACAATGAAAATGTACTGGAAAATACACCAATAAGACGAAACGCTGAATATATGAAAGAGTCTTTAAACTGATCTGTAGACTTTTATGAGAAGATTTTTACTGCCACAAACACAAAAGAAATGACCTGACTGGAATATGCGTCAATATTATGCGAGAATTCCAGCAGTTGCGAGTGGTAAAGTGACTCTGAAGCCGGGTTAAATCTGGTCAAACATTAGCTACCAGCAGCTGATGGCTCACCGTGAGCAAATGGCCACTTGAGAAGCTCCAGACAGCAGCTGAATCACAGCTAAATTACAGGGGGGACAATAATCACTGAAACACCCAGCCATCTGCATTCTCTCACTCTGTCAAAAGTGCGCGCGCACACACACACACACACACACACACACACACGCTCTTTTTGTCCTGCCTTCCAAACAACAGTGTTACAGATCCACCACATCAGTGCTTTCCAATCCTGTGCTTATACTGTATTTTTCCTGCTCGCATGACGAGGGTGAAAATGTAAACGAGGTTTGAGAGCCATTACGGTACATGACCATCTTCATTTGCACAGGCAAATCAGTATGCAAACGAAGTGAAGCCATGCGTATCAGAAAAGTGATTTACCCGTAGCTGTCTAAAAACAAAGTCTAAATCCCCCATCCTGCTGTCATTCTTTTTTTTTTGAGTGGATTGTGAACTTAAGGGATCAGTTCAGCTCCTCAAGTCCAAAGTGCAAGTAAACAGATCTGGCTCCACACAATCAGTCCTCACACACACAGGATCATTGTTTGGTGTTAAAAAGGACAGGCATGTGAGATCTCTCATCCTGTCGCAGGAAAGAACGGCCAAAATCATCCACCACGCGCACACAATGCAAAGAGAGCGGATAGAGAGCCAGGAAAGAAGCAAGGATGTTGAACTAAGACTCTGCAAAGTATTTCAGCGGACCAACACAAATACTGTAGCAGAGCTGATAAACCTATGAAAATAATCTGTCCGTAGTTCAGCGGCTCCAGTTTTCTAAAAACAAACCAGGACGCCTTCTGTAGCAGATCATCTGTTGTGGTTTACAAGTATTAAGATAAATGATTTCGCTGAAGGCAGCTCATCAGACCAGAGACTAGCCACAGGGCTAGAGACGTGGTTTTCACACCGCTTTTATAGATTTTATTTTTAACGCACAAACTCATGACATGCCTTGTCTAAGATGAAAAGACGACTGGAAAAAAGACATACGCGTTTATTTTCTTTACGCCAAATTCAAATCAGCCGTGTCCCATCGGTACCGAGTCTGTAACGCTAATTAGAAGTGGTAACATGAAGAAAAAAAATAAACTCTTCTGATATATGCATCTTATCTACAGCCTTAAACTAATCACTAATGGTTAAGTATTAAAAGGTAATTACTGTTCAAGAGAACAATCAACAGAAAAGTGTCAAAAAGCAAACTAATACAGGTCTGCCAGCAAGTTTCTGGGACTGTGTAAAGGCATGCCATGAATGTTCCTAATCCACAAACTAAACCGGTTTGAACGTTCACGCAACGTTCAAGCGTGCTTCGGCAACAGTTTTGAAATGCTGAACGAGCCAGATTCCAGATAAAGGGGCAGATAAGTGTGAAAAAACAAGATGATTGGTATTAAAGCCTGTAGCAGATTGTGGATGTGGAGTGAAATGTGTCGATGATAACGCTGTCACGATGAACCGTTGCAGCTAAAGCTCTATTCGGGTCGGATTAGGTGGGGCAGCGTAATTATTACCAGAGTATCTCTGGCATTTCAGTCCTGTCAGAATCTGTTGTGTCAGTAACTGTTACGGACTGTGTGTGCAGGCACATGGAAAGATTTCGCTCTATGTAATCTTTCAAGCACAGGTATAGCCTGCATATGTGTCATGGTCATGCGACTTACTGACGCTCAAGTGCAACTTGTACAGCCACTACAGACCGTGTGGTGTATGTAGTGCACGTGAAATATTTTGTTTGACAGCCAAACCAACATCATGTCTGTGATTTATAGAGGTCACTAATCCCATGAGAATCGAGCGTATTTACTACAGAAGTCCTCCAACACACGTCTGGAAAACTAATCCTGTCCGAATAGTGCTCGGTTATAATTCGCAGAGAGGAAATTCCAGAAAAGATTAGAGGAGATAAAGCCCAGAGGCTGCTGGAAAGAGTTGCGACATCTACGCGGTTACACAAAGCAAGAGCAACACCGTAAAGTGATCCTGGATGCAACTGTCAAATGCAAAAGTGTGTGTAACATTACAGGATCATGCCAATGCACAGGAGCAAAGCTGGAGCATGGTCAGGAAGTTTTTAAGAGTCTTTAGAGTTACAGCAACACTGTACAGAGTAAATACTAGCAATCTCTGACCATTGTGCAAAAATGTATCATGAGCAAGTCCATTCTGCAAACATGCAACTAGCTACAGTTACACCGAGTGCCAATTATAGACCTACAATGTCATTAGCACTCTCCCTGAGGGACTGCACAGGAACCCTAGCTCCAGTAAAACGCAGTTCAACTTAAACTACATTTATAGTCTAGCTGTATATCTACAGTATACTGGTGAGAGAAACAAGCTCGAGGCTTATGTATCAACAGTTAAGAAATGGTACGGTCTGTTTTAGGGGTGTTCAAAATACCAAATTTACGTCTTTCCATAAAAAATTAGGAGAAATATTTTTAATTAATGTTTTCTACTTTAAACATTGTGTGTGTATTTTTAAGAACTCGTCAACCTTTTTTGTGTTTACTTTCTAACACTGTTAAAGTCTTCATTAGAGGTCAGACCCCTACCCTCCCTCCCCCCCTCCGGAGACCCTGATAGTTCGCACCCAGACGCAGAGAGAAACACTCGGACTAACGGCTTGTGGCCAAAATAACGGGGCGAGTCAGGAGTCTGGACCAAAGGAAAACATTTCAACACATTCCTGCGAGGTGAAAGGGCTCTTAAACTGAGTAAATATCCTTAGTGGTGGCTTATTTAGAAAAAAAAACATCACTTTAGCTGGGTTAAAATGAGTAAGTCCTCTGACCCGTGCACAGTTTGTTGAAGCCTAGCTGTAGCAATGACGGCTAAAGTTTCCCTTAAACTCTTCAAAAATACGTGAGTTAACTAAAAATAACGCGACCGTCATTAATAACTATCAAAAAAAAAAAAGAACAGAAGAATTAATTTAAATATCTGGACAACATTTTAAAAAGGAATTCTGACGCTGTTTGTTTGTTCCACCTCGAAAAGTTTGCACCAGTCGCAGCACTTCGCTAGTCATGCTAACCCCAAACCGTGCTAGCAGGAGCGAGCGAAAAAGTTTCCTCCTCGCGCTCAGATTCAAACTTTAGCATCAACTTTAACAGCCGTAGCGACGCTTTACAGCATGAAGAGGTCACGAGGAAGTGCTCGTTTAGAACAAGGATCAGTCTCGGCTTTGGGTATGTCCTGGTCAGCTGGAGAAAACTAGTTAAAGTAGTTGAGCAGGCTAGTTTAGCGGGCTAGCTGCTCAGTGACCGTCTCTAAGCGTGCACCACACACACACACACACACACACACACACACTCAGACTGTTCCAGCTCCACGCTCAGGTGGTTGTGGTCGTTTACCTTCATCCAGCAGTCTTTCGAGGTGTGTGAAGATGCCGCACAGGTTCGGCAGACTGGTCATGAGCTTCTTTTCGTTCAGTAACTGCATCAGATAGTCAGGACTCGGCCTCGGTCTCTCCTTCACTTCGATCTCCCCGACCATCATCTCTGCGGCCACAACCCCCAAAAACCACAATCCTTCTTTAGAAAAAACAAAGAAAAAAGAACACAAAAGAAAAACTTGCAGACAAAATCCCTCGCTCCCCCCACCGTCCTGCTCGCTGTGGTCTCAAAAACCTTCCGAAATAAAAACAGCGCGCTGGTGAACAGTTCGTCGCTGTGTCGGAGCCGCGCTGCGTCTCTGTGTGTGTGTGTGTGTGTGTGTGTGTGTATGTATATATATGCACTATCTCATCGGAAAGAGGCGCGCGACTCTCACTCGCTCAGTCTCTCCTCGTGACTGCGCTCGCGAGACCGTTTCCCAACCAGCACTGCCTGCGCCAGAGACTCGACTCCGCCCACAGCCCCGCCCTCTCCTCTCTGATTGGACACAGCCACGTTTAGTTGCCGATGATTTCACCAATAAGAGACTGAGGCTGAACTCAGATGGAGGCGCAGCGCCAATGAGCGTCGACGCTGAAACTGGTGTACAGAGATCAGAGCCAATGGCGCTGTTACCGTTAGAATACGATACACTGTACAAGATCCAGTTAAACACCAGAGAGGGTCTCTGATAGCGCCGCTGCGGCCATTAATTCTGCTAAAAGATTTGCTGCTGGTTAATGACACCGTGACAGATGACTGCATCAGAGTCTGCAGTGTTATCTATCTATCTATCTATCTGTATGTATGTATGTCTGTTTATCTGCCAGTCTGTCTGAGTCTCTATCTATCTATCTATCTATCTATCTATCTATCTATCTGCCTGCCAGTCTGTGTCTTTGTCTATATATCTCTATCTATCTATCTATCTATCTGCCAGTCTGTATCTTTATCTATCTATATGTATCTCTATCTATCTATCTATCTATCTATCTATCTGTATGTATGTCTGTTTATCTGCCAGTCTGTCTGAGTCTCTATCTATCTATCTATCTATCTATCTATCTATCTGTCAGTTGGTCTGTTTATCTGTTTATTTATCTGTCAGTCTGTGTCTATTTATCAGTCTGTCTGTGTTTCTGTCTAGCCAACTATCTATCTCTCTATCTATCCATCTGTCTATCTGTTTATATGTCTATCTGTCTGTTTGTCTGTTTTGTGTGTGTGTGTTAATATTATAATGTTCATATCATAATAATATACCACAGCACTGTTGAATTCTCTGTTCTGATTTGTCAGTAAGCACGTTATCCTGGCCAAAGTCACAGTGGCTTCAGAGTCTATCCTGGGAACATCTGGTGTGAGGCAGGAATACACCCTGGATGGGACACCATTCCATCACAGAGCACCACACACACACGCACACACACATTCACACACTCCCTCACACCTAGGGGCAATTTAGCGTAGCCAGTCTATCTACAAGCACGTTGTTTGAGGTGGGAGGAGAACCCAGAGGAAAACCACACTGACATGGGGAGAACGTGAAACTCCACACAGACAGTAACATGAGAACAGATTTTAAAAAACGTGCTGTTATTTAAGTTTTCCATCATGTGAAAGACTTTAAGGTGGAGGACTTTGAGCTTTTCAATTTCTCTAACATTTTTTGAATGTGAAACATTTTTTTGTTTTATTAAACGTCAAGAGACAGAAACAGAGAGGCTGGTGAAGGAACGACTGTTTATAGCTGCTTTAACATAAGTAATAACAGGAGCTAACTTTTCTTGTGGACATTCCACAATATAACATGTAACTATAAGCAGTTTATGTGTGTGTATATATATATATATATATATATATATATATATATATATAATGTATGTATGTATGTACATAGGTTGTATATTTTCATAAGAAATATGTGGAGACTAAATTGCTGAGCTCTTACAGTAATATTCAGCAACAGATTTCAAAATTATTCACATTTTAAATCGGTTTATTTAAAAATGCCCTGAGTAGATAGATCCATCTCATCTCAATTATTTTTCTGCCCTTTGCATTTCTTCATACGTCTGGTCTGCCTGGAGCCATAAAAGCTATTAATGTTACAATTCAGAAGGTGCCTCAAGATGCCCTTCAGATCAGCAGGACAAAGCCTCTCTCTCTCTCTCTCTCTCTCTCTCTCTCTCTCTGTCTGTATCTGCTTTAGTTACAGAACGCTGTCTGGCTTATTTAGCCGGCGGGATTTTATTTTACAGAGAGCTGTATCTCTGACCCTCATGTCTTATCCAGCTTAGATGAGACTTAAGGTGAGACTTTTATCCTATTGACCTTATACCTGCATTTTTCATTTAAATGTGGACCTTGGCCATTCTAATTGATCTTCGCTTGGAGCTGGAGGAGCAGCTTCACTCATTCAACAGCTGGGAAACTCTGGGTTTCCTGGTGTGAAACCAAGCACCGTCAACAGGCTGCTAATCTTTTGTTCCAGAGAGGAAGGCAGAGGGACACATTCCTTCAGTTGCTGATAACAGGAACACAAACAGTGCAGCTAGCGCACACAGGTCAGTGGGGGTCCTAGTGACACACACCCAGCTGCTTCTGTGTAAAGAGCAGAGGGTTTCTCAGATTCATCATTACTGCAGCATATAAGTTTGTTAATGAACATCTCATGAGCAGAAATGGAGTAGACCTTGGCTTTTCAACCAAATGTTTGATTTACTTCACTGTAGAATATGCATTATCCAACAAACAGAAAGGTCAAAACTGTAAATAAATGAAGACACTGTACATCTGTTACATGAAATAAACCAAGAGAGAGAAAAAAAAGCTATTGTAACTCAAACAGGTGTTTCTGTCTTGATATAGAAGCTCTACATACTGTAGCTGCCTGAGATTATGGAGCTTTACACTAATAGCTCAGTTTAGAGAAGCCAACACACACAGCCTGCCTAACAGCTGTCTGAGTGTACACTTGATTTCTAGGCGACAGTATTGTCTGGACAAGCAGAGCTACAGTAATGGACTCTGCCATTAGGGAAAGGGGGGTATGTATCCAACACAAGCCAGAATCTACACCAGGGACTCAGAGCGTCTGGCACTTTTTGTGACTTGTGCTGTATTAACACATTTCCACTGCAGGAACTTTTTACTGGCATTTATACTTAGCTGCAGTTCTGTAAACCTTTTTAGGTCCTGCTCTAGAGTATGTATTTTTCTACAGACCAGTTATTGGGGTGCTGCATTGAACCTCATTGATTCTTATAACTTCATATAACACCAGATGTGAACCAAAACATCCAATACCAGGTCTGAGACCACTTCTAGTGGTTCAGTTCAATTGCAGCAAGAAACACCCAGAATCAACCCAACTGTAGGAAGTGAGCCAATCATGCCGTGTACTCTGGTTTGCAGGCAAATATAATTTTTTTGTAAATGCATGGTGTCAAACAAGCCAGGATGCACAAACTGAACCTAGGAACACAGAGCTCTACTGCTATAGAAATACGACATGTTCTGGATACTTGGATTAAAGAACAACAGCAATAACAAAAAGATAATAAATGCTGTGTACAGTATACAAGTAATTTTTTATCATTATTTAATCATTTATTTAGCATCAGTTCTGTGCTTGTTGTTTTTCATGATTTCTAAATATAAATTTTTTTTATATTTGTAAACTATTTCCAATACCATGTTACTGACCAGCCAGTGAAAGAGTTTTATGATTACGTTTTTAGTCTCACACACTCCCCTTTTTTTTTTTAATCAACATTTAATTTTAATTGAAACCAAACCAAATGTCTAATGAGACAAAAGTATACATTTTGCTCTGATGATGAAAGTATTTTCATCTAACACAGATCAGAGCAGAGTGTTCAAATCACTCAAATCACTTACCAGAGCCTCCTGTTATGCCCCGTTCACACCTGGCATTAACATATGTCCTAACTGATCCAATCATAAGTGGACAGCACCAAGTACAGGTGTGAACGGGGTCAAAAGTATCTCAAAGACACATTGTGACCCGATCACTCAAGCCACAGAGGTGGTCTGGGACACATATGGCCACGTCGCATTTGTATTGTAAACGCGAATGTGTCTCAGTGCGATCCAGACAGCAACAAAGGACCGCCTATTCGACTGCATCATTGCCCTAACCAGAAACTATGCGTCATTGTCTATCATTGCGAGAATGTTTGGAAACCGTGTTGAATGGATAATAACTCTCCACTATCCACTGATGATAATTCTCCACTTCACTCTCAGTGTGTACCAATTAGGGCTGCACGATATTGGAAAAAACTGACATTGCGATGTCTTGTTTTTCTGCAATATATTTTGCGATATGAAAAAATACAGGAATTTTTATCAGATGACTTGAATAGTTCTATTTGGAAAGAATTAATCACTCGAGAATGATTGAGGTGATTTTGTAGGGAACTGCATATGCATGGAAAATAAAAATAATTTTTAAAAAAGGCTGAAAATGACTTTTTACTTTTTGGGTAGTTTGGGTAGTTTAATACACCGGTTGACTCACCATGATACCACTGTATTCATATAATACTCTTCTATCAATCAAGGCTAAAGTCAATGATCTAACATGTCATGATATTAATAATGCATGTTGCTTACCCTAAAATAAGGGGGCTCATTTGTGAATGAAGAAGAGAAGGGAATTCAATATATTACAGGAGGCTATATCTCTGTACTCCAGGTTAAAACAGAGCACTACACTGAGGAAGCTTCATCAGGGAATTAACATGAGTGACAAAGTAGGTCATTTAACATTTTATTCAACAATTACAAACATCAAACCTCTTTTCTGAAAATAGCAAAGTAATAAACATCTTTTTAAAAAATTTTGAAAAATAAAAATAAAAGTGCAGCTATACACCAGCCCCCGGGGTGTTTTATAAAAATACAACTTAAAATAAATAGAATTTGTTTTAAAACAAATAACTTGTAATAAGCTAAACTGAACTTGTAATAAATAACAATCAACTTGTAATAAATAACTTGTAATAAATATCAACACAGAACTATTTTGTTTCACAGACTTTTTTAAAATCAACTTTTCTTGGCAACAGTGCCAAAGTAAAACAAAGTGTTGGTCATCATGGTTAAACAAATAAAGATGAATTGAAACCTTTCAATTGCTAAAATCTGGCTTCTTTCTAAACTGAGTACCTAGCAGGTAAATAAATCGCAAGATTTCTTTCTCACAACAGTTGCACGATTTAGTCAAATTCGACTTCTGTGTGCATTGCTCACTCAAGTTTAGAGGTTTTTGGCCTAGAATACCAGTCTATCCACCATTGCAGGCTTGAGACAAGAACGTTGGCAAGTGATGATTTTGCCCCTTGCACTGAAAAGCCTCTTTGAGGGGGAGCTTGTAGCAGGAGTGGATAGATACTTGTGGGCAAGCTCTGCGAGTCATGGAAAGCTTACTCTGTGGGTTTTCCACCACGCAAGTGGATCTTCCTCTTTGTCTGTGCAAGGTGTTAGAAGGTAGTTGTTTAAATCTGCTTCCACAGCATCCTTAAGGGTCAGAAAAGAATTACCCTTTCCTGCAGCTCCACTCAGTTTAAAGAAACTTCCCAAGGACTTCTTGGCTTTCTTTGCCTAGGATGTGTCAGCAACTTCGGGCTCCACTTCAGTGCTGCAGCTTGATGTCTCCTCCTGGCATTCTATCATGTCTGATGCCACTCTGGCCTTGACTTGGGGCTTGTTGTCTGCATTGATGAAGTCCATCTTGAACCGGGGGTCCAAACAAGATGCCACATCTAGCAGCTCCTGAGTAGCTTCATCTTTATATTTCTTGTTGATGTAGTCCAGCATCTCCTTCTTCAAGGTCTTGGTCAGGTCTGTGTCTTCCTCTTGTATTAGCAGCATAACATTAGCATTATGGCTCTTGAGGCTAAAACAGCAGAAACGAAAGCAGCTGCTTTTCATAGCTTCTTTCATTGTGTCATCTGCTGTTCATTTATAGGTTTTGTTAGCAGACCACATGAGCGAAGCATTTGAAACAGCCTATACATGTACATAAAATAGGATTTGTGGGACATTTCTGTCTGAAAACAAATGCAGCAGAAGGCTGCTGTAATAAATGTGTGCGACAACCTTCCTCTAGCGGAAATGATGTATGAAATTTGAACGCAAGTGTTCACAAGAGAGCATTGATAATGGCAGGTGTGAACGGCTATGCGTCTCAGCTGATCGGATCACTCGAGATGGATATACCAGATGTGAACAGGGCCTTAGTCACAACTGCACAACATGGATAAACTCCACAACAAGGATAAACTGGCTGACTATCATCTATCATTCACCAGCTTCCCTTCTAATTAGAGGTGGGAACAATTAAATACCTTACCTGTTTAGAAAGAAAAAAAAAATCTAAAACCCCATTAGCCCTGAAGCTTTTTTCCTTGTACTCTTCCGCTCTGTCACACCTGTTTGTTCATACTCTCATGCTTTCTCTCCTGCCAGTCACAGTAAAATTGGACTTCTTTTGTGCCTAATGCTGGGTGTGATGGTGTTTGATGTGTCTGAGCTGGTATATAACGTATGCTTAGAAATTTCCACATTTTCAAAAAGATAGTTAATGTGAGCTAGGATTTACAGATGTTGTATGCAAATACTGTAAAAGTGGCCTTTTATTTACCTAGCTCTAAACACGTTTTCAGGTTTCCTGCTGTTTGTTTTGGATTTTTCAGACTCTCTGTCAGAGAGTCCGTGTCTGTGAATTATAGTAAGTGAACATGGAACTCTTGCCTTCAGGACCTCAGGCAAAACAGCAGCTCGCAGAAACACACAGGGCTCAAGAGAGATCACTCTGAATACTTTTTTTTTTTTTTACACAACCTCTATGAATATTGTTGATAATAAAAAAAGTCCCGTATTTCATGAAGGATAAAAAAAAAAAACGAAAGGTGGCATTTAGAGATGGTTTTAGTGCTTATCTCAGGAAGCACAGTGGGACCATTTCTACCTCACAGATTGCAGCTTCTGAGTTTTAGATCAAGTGATTAGTGTGTGTGTGTGTGAGACAGAGAAAGAGAGAGAGAAAAGATGTTTTTGAAAAAAGATAGATGCGTGTGTGAGTTTTAATATGTAGTTTATTAAAAATGTAAACATATCTTTAAAAAAAACAACATTGTGTGTGTGTGTGAGAGAGAGAAAGAGAGAGAATCAGAGGGTAAGAGTGTATTAATGTGAATGTGTAAATACACAAAGGCTAAGCGTCAGAATCTGGGTCAGCAGTTAGACTCGGTGTGTGTGTTGAGGGGTATCGAGTGAGAGAGAGAGAGACAGAGAGAGATTGCGCATTATGGATGACTGCGCTCTCACTCTTTCAGCACACGTGTACTCTCAGGGCTCATGGGGCGGGGCAGACAGTGAGTGAGGACAGTGTAAAACACGGGGAGCCTCCCCCTGTGTGTGTGAGTACAGAGGTCTAATCTGCACCGCAGGATAGTGGCAGTAGTCATATGATGGATTTTGTAGTCTCCACCCACTCTAGCAATTACTCGGGGCCAGCAACACTGCGGAACCAAGGACGGAGTACTGGTGTGTGTGTAGGAGTATGAGTGTGGCTCCTTTTTAATGTACATTACATGTTTATGTATATACATGTAAGTATTGGGGCAGTGGTAACTCACATGAGTTTCCTCTGGGTTCTTCTGTTTCCTCCTACCTACCAAAAATGGCAGGAAGTGGATTGGCTATGCTAAATTGTTCAGTATGTGTGTGTGTGGTGCCAGAGGAAGGACTGGGGTGCCATCCAGGGTGTATTCCCACCTCACACGTATTCCTGCGATAGACTCCTGTTTCACCACAATCCTGAACAGGATAAAGAAGATACTGAAGATGACTGTTCACTAACAGGTCTGGCCTCCCAAGAAAATATTTCACATTATGGAAGAAAAATAGATTACCCTTAATTTGGATAGTGCACTGTAGATACGACAAATAGTCAACAAACCCTCTACAGACTGCATTCACCTTTCACACTAGGTGTTTAACTCTGGTGATTAGGAAGTTGTTTGGTAGAAAATAAAGAGAAGAGCATCTGCTTGTGTGACTTGCAGAGAAAGTGGGACGTCACATCGCATACTGGTCCCAAAGACAGTTGTTAATTTACTATTTTTGATTAAACAGGTGGTAAATCTCATACACACTCACTAACAAGACTCATTTTTCACTTTGTACTCCATGTTTGTTTTTCTTGCTTGCCCCCCAACTTGCAATCTGATTGGTTGGGAGGTAAAAATATAATCTTATCTCATCTGATCTTACCAATTGTCTTCTACTTTGCTGTGTTTTTCACGATCCTCAATTCTTGTCTCCTCTCATTTTCGTCTCCTCTCTTCTCCTCTCCTCTTGTCTCATTTCCTCTCTCATTTCAAGCGACCTTGAAGTTCTTTTGTGGTTCAGTATTTCACTCAGAGCACAATGTAAGGGCAGTGACCTCTGACCTTTGACCTCTGATCCACAACAGGACAAGATACAGTAGTTGAACCCTTGCACCCTGATCAGGGGAGTTACAGATCTCACAGGCTGCCTGTGTGTTGAAGCAGATTTGAGAATAAATACAGTCAGGTCCATAAATATTGGGACAGTGACACAGTTTTGGTAATTTTGCCTCTGTACACCACCACAGTGGATTTGAAATGAAGCAGTCAAGATGTGACTGAAGCGTAGACTTTCAGCTTTAATTCAAGGGGTTTAACAAAAATATTGCATTAACCGTTTAGGAATTACAGCCATTTTTTACAGAGTTCCT
>CM040463.1:24879698-24902181 GCA_022758105.1 Pangasianodon gigas | reverse complement strand
AAAATGGAGGAACTCTGTAAAAAATGGCTGTAATTCCTAAACGGTTAATGCAATATTTTTGTTAAACCCCTTGAATTAAAGCTGAAAGTCTACGCTTCAGTCACATCTTGACTGCTTCATTTCAAATCCATTGTGGTGGTGTACAGAGGCAAAATTACCAAAACTGTGTCACTGTCCCAATATTTATGGACCTGACTGTGTGTGTGTGTGTGTGTGTGTGTGTGTGTGTGTGTGTGTGTGTGAGAGAGAGAGAGAGCGAAAGAGAGGGAGAGTCACAGCTACATCCTGAACACATTATTACAGATAAATAAGTCTCCATTGTAACAGAGCTTGCATGTGCTCAGTGGCTGCTGTTGGGACAATTGTGGCCCTGCAACGAAGAAGACAAATAGCTCCCAAAGGGCAATTTATTCCTGGTACCAACCCATCCCCCCCCCACCACACACACACACACACACACACACACACACATTTACTTCTCCTTCCCTCGTGTGTTTCCCACCTGTTTTTCTGCATCAGCCTCTCCATTTTCTCTGTTTAAGCCTTCTTTCTCTTTCTCTTCCTAGTACATCTCAACTATGTGATATGTCCCAGCATTGTATGATTCTAACTCTATGCACTTTCCATTTCCATGCAACAGCACTGCCAGTGACTGTGGAATCAGCTCCCATCTGCTTTATCTATCCATTCATCCATCCATTAGTAATACTGTCTATGAAGCGCTTATTCATAATTCATCAGAAGAGTGCTAATAATTCGTTGTAATTCGCCGACAATGTTTTAAGCACATTTAGGAATTCTAATAATGTCTTATAAAGCACCAATAAAAGGCTGCATTGTGCTCATGTGGCCTTTTCCTAGCCAGTTTTCAACAGTCATCCTGTCCCAAGTGGCACACTTGTGGTCCTCATTTGTGTCTGCCCCCGAGGCCATAGTGTGTTCTCATTTCTCATTTTGGGCTTCAAACTGTTGCTCAGATGCCCCCCCATGCGCCCTTACTGCACCCTGTAGTGAGTACGCATCAAAGTGGAATCAGCATCAGCTATCCCAAACTCCTTCAGCTACAATAAGGACCAATGATAGGAAGCAACAAGCTGGTTTAAAAAAGAGAAAAATATCTTCAAATAAAGTCAGTAATTGTCTTTTGGTATTAATTTAGCTTGTCATTAAACAGCTTTAGGACTATGTAAAACAAACTTTGCAAAATAAGTAATTAAACCAAGTATGACCAATTACTTTTCTCCTTACTTATACTCCACAAGACCTCTGAAGGTGTGCAGTGGTATATATCACCAAGACATTAGTAGCAGATCCCTGTCCTGTAAATTGCGAGCTGGGGCCTCCAGCTGGATCGGACTTGTTTGTCCAGCACATCCCACAGATGCTCAATCGGATTGAGTTCTGGGGAATCTGGAGGCCAAGTCAACACCTTGAACTTTTTGTCATGTTCCTCAGACCATTCCTGAATAATTTTTGTAGTGTGGCAGGGTGCATTATCCTGCTAAAAGAGGCCACTCCCATTAGAGAATACCGTTGCCATGAAGGGGTGGACTTGGTCTGCAACAGTATTTAAGTAGGTGGTACATGTCTACCTAACATCCACATGAAAGCCAGGACCCAAGGTTTCCAGCAGAACATGGCCCAGAGCATCACACTCCCTCCGCCGGCTTGTCTTCTTCCCATAGTGCATCCTGGTGCCATCTGTTCCCCAGGTAAGTGACACGCACGCACCTGGCTGTACACATGATGTAAAAGAAAATGTGATTCATCAGACCAGGCCACCTTCTTTCATTGCTCCATGGTGTTCACGTGCCCATTGTTGGAGCTTTCAGTGGTGGACAGGGGTCAGCATGGATGCACTGAGCCCTGACCTCAACCCCACTGAACACCATTAGGATGAATAGTAACGCAGACTGCACCCATGGCCTCCTCACTCAACATCAATACCTGACCTGACTTATGCTCTTGAGGCTGAATGGGCAAATCCCCACAGCCACACTCCAAAATCTAGTGGAAAGCGTTCCCAGAAGAGTGGAGGTTATTATAACAGCAAGGGAAAACTAAATCTGGAATGGGATGTTCAAAAAGCACATATCAGTGTGATGGTCAGGTGTCCACAAACTTTTGTCCATATGGTGTATATGTGTGTGTGTATATATATATATACACACATACATACATACATACATATACACACACAAATACACGCAGTGTATAATTACAGTCTACAGCTTATCTACACATAATTTTATATGAAACTACTGAGCACAGACAGCTGATTTGGTGCCATTTGGGGTGGGGGCTGTTTCAGAGATTCTGAAATTGCTTGAGCAGAAAATTTGAATTGTGGTGCGTAATGTTTATTTGATAATGTTTGCCCATTTTCTTGCAGGGTGCAAATAACTTGTATCAAAATGAGTATTTGAATCATCTTCCTTTAGTTGAAACACACGGTGATGGCATTTTAAATCATCCAAATTTCTCTACGTCTTTGTGAGTCAGAAGAGTAGTGCAGTGAGTCATATGACATTATGATGAATAGTGACACACAGCATTATTTGAGCAATTAATTATAGCACTTTGTTCAACATTATTAGAGTTTATAAAAATTCACAAAAGCATTGTTACCAAATTGCAAAAAATGATAAGCAAGCTGCATGGATTGTATTCCCAGTCTCTTATTTCTGAATCACATTAAAAGTAGGGTCTTATAAAACAACATGCAACAAAATATAAAACAAAATGAAAACTAGAAAAGAATGAAGAAATATTAAAAAATGTATGCTCCTTTGCAAGTGCCTTTTAGTGAATCAGATCGCCACGTAAACGCGACCAGATGGAATTTACAACCTTTTTTATTCTTCCCATCAGTGCTTGGTGCTCTTCAATTCCAGACATAGTTGTGCAGCTTCTCATGGCTTGGACTTGTCAAGATAAACCCTGGTGATGGCCAGAGGGGTTGAGCACAGCGTAGCACAGCACTTGAGAATATAATAATAATCATAACTAGGTGATAATTGGTGTGCTCCTCCCCATCATAAGAAACATGTCAGAGTGTTATGAGAAGTCATGTCTGGCTCTGAAGTGGCTGTGGATTAACACTGACTCTCATGAATCGTTATGTTTCTTTATACCACAGCGCTGTTGAATTCTTGAATCTGACTGGTCAGAAGGTTTTGATTAATTTGCTGTAACGGTATTTCTTACCAGTTCTAAGGAATATCACAGGTTTATATTAATGCGCTCGTTCTAATACATTACCATTTCTATAGAAACAGGGACTTGTGTGGCGGACACTCCACATAAACAGGTGTTGATATGGTGAAATTTATTTAGCACATTTGGAAGAAGTCTCCAGTGTCACTGCTTCGTAACAGTCAGAGGTAAAGCTGTAACTTTAGGTTTTCTGAGGAAAGTGTTCAGGATGGAGAACTTTGTGTTTTACAGTTTCTCAGTAAAGTGATACTGCATTTTTTTTTTTTTTTTGGACTTCCAGTTACAGCATGGTGTGTGGTGGTGGGCAGACATAACCCAGAGCCTGTCACAAACATTTTGAAAACATTCAACATTAAAGACCACTAACCACTTATTCGTCTAACCCACTCTTAAATCAACTTACCCTACATGAAAAATGCATACTGCAAAGCCACTCAGAGTTTTGAATATTCAAAAATGAATATTCTTGAGGAGCCTCAACATACAGGCACATCCGTTTCGCTTGAGGCTAGCCATAGCCAAGATCAGCTAGCATCTAGCGAAATTGTACAAGCCATCTAAACAATGAAAGATGACTTCACATCTAGATGATAAGCAATATACCAACATTCAAAGCATCCATGTGGAAATACAGGCACAAGCAGCCCAAATAATAGAGACTAAGAGCTGCGTGAGTATCAATGAGGACAGCATAGATGTTCTGCAAAGACGCTGCATTTTTCTGTCTTATTAACTTCATTAGAGAGAACAAAAGAGGCTGGTGAGGTACCGCCTATTTTTAGATGTTATAATGGAAGTATTTCACAAATGTTCCACATCATCAAATGTAACTGTAAACAGATATAGAATATGTCATTCTGTAATAAATAATTTTTTAGTGTTGGCAAATTGCTGTGATATAAGAGAAATAAAACATTGAAGGACATGCAGTTATAGGACAATAATCAACGTCAAGGTGGTAACAGTAACTCCGCTTCACACTGGGGGACGCATCACACCACCCCGTCACTGATTATTTTCTTATAACAGCATGCCAAGTGTTTTATCATGTCCTAATAAAGCTTCGCGACTTTACACATGCTGGCTAAAGCAGGAGACTTCTAAGATTCCTGAACACTCATCAAATAATTCTACAACTAGACCTTTAGTGTCACGATTTGTTGAGTCTGGCTTTGTAAATAAGATCAGACTTACACTTGAAGTCACCTTCAAAGCCTGGGGGAGGTGGAAAAAAAAATGTCTGGTGCCAAAGTGACAGCTGTGATGGCTGCAATGGCAACCTGTCTAATAATAACAACAGAGAGGGAAAGAAAAAGAGTGGGGAGATAGACAGAGCGAGCTATGAGAGATGGATTATCATGGGTCATGTGAGATTAGAAGAAGCGATGGCATTCTTCCGGGAAGGCAGCAGTCGTTCCAAACCTCATTCCTCTGTAGAGACAGGTGAACTTCACGCCTGGTCAGATTCCACACATGCTAATCACACACACGCATGTCGAGAGGCATGACGCCGACAGAAAAAACAGCTGCACATTTGTGTGCGTGAGAGAGAAGATCTGAGGAACCCCACTGATTAAACAGGTCCAGCTGAATCTTCTGAAAGCTTCTATTTGTATGCTCTCAATAATGTGACTGCCTTCTGAGAACTTATTTCAAGGCAACTGTGATCACACCTGCTCTATTAATAACACATCTGTCTGCTGTGCTCCGAACTGATCATAATAACTACCTGATGACCCCAATCAGGTTTGTTAGATCAGTGACAAGCTAAATGAGCAGCTCTCTGGGCATGGGTTGTATATAAAAACAAACAAACAAACAAACAAAAAACCACCTGTCACTGTGTGAAACATCCAATGTTTTTGTTTGGGGTTTTATACAAGTTTTACAGCAGAAGGAACACCCACCTACTTTTAGGTCCGATTTCTGTTCTGACGTTAATATTTGAGCCCTTTTATTGCCTTGGTCCCTGGTTTGCCCAGTGACACTCAGTTGCATACTCCAAGGACGAAGACAACATTTAGAATAACATGTGATTTAATAAGACTGATAGTCAGACTGTTTTAGAAATACATTCCAGTGTTGCTTCCAGGCTATATGTAGCAGTAAAGTCAAGGCCAAGCTTAGATGAATATCAGCTTCTGGAAATTACTGGCAATTTTCCAATAACAACCCAACGTTAGACTAAGGCAGTGAGGCATATTTACAACGTCTAACCCTCCAGGTCACAGTATAGGAGAAATAAATTAACACCATCTAATATCAGATGTAAGTTTTAGTTATTCCAGATGTTATCCATAGCCATATTACTTGTTCAGTCTTCTTCATTGTACTGGAGCAGCTTTTCTAAACATTGCTTTTGTCCAACACTTTCTATAGTCTTGTGTACAGAACCTCTGTATTGCGCCATGATCTTGAAGACATGATTTGTATTTTATCCTCTATACATGTGTATATAGTTGTCAGTAAACTTTTAAGTGAATTTTGTTAACGCTTTATTTGTATATTCCACTCAATAGGACTAGGGATGAGTTAATGAGTCTATAGAGTGTGTGTAGATTATCTACAAAAGATCACCTTATCCTACTGACATATTGTTTAGAATTAGTTGGTAAATACTTGACAGGTTATTGAAAGGACAGGTGTGCATGCGAATGTTCTTTAATCTCACTCCTGCAGACACTGTTGACCAATTCCATCCGCTCTTGTAAAAAATTTGACCTGAAACTCCTGCAAAAATTTTGGCCAATCCTGTCCATTCCTGAAAAATGTTTGGCCAGTCTGGCCCATCCCCACAAAAAAATTTTGGCCAATCCCACCAACTCCTGCAAAATGGTTGACCAATCCTGTCCACTCCCACAAAAATTTGACCAATCCCATCTGTTCTCACAAAAAGTTTGACCAGTTCCATAGACTCTCGCAAAAACTTTGGCCAAGTCCCTCTGCTACAACAAAAAGAGTATCCAATCCTTTCCAAGCCCGCAAAAAGTTTGACCAGTCCCCTCTGCTACTACAAAAAGCGTTTACAATCCCAACCGTTCCCACAAAAACCTGACCAATCCCATGTGCTTCCACAAAAAGTTTGGTCAGTCCCACCCTCTCCTGCAAAAAGGTTGACCCAATTCCACCTATTACTGCAAAAAGTTTGTCCAATCCTGTCTGCTCTCAATTTTTTTTTCCCCCACTCCCATCCAATCCCAGCTACTCCCACAAAAAAGTGTGATCAATCCCAGTCACTTTGGCAAAAGGGCCAATCCCGCAAAAAGGCTGGCCAATCCTGTCTGTTCCCACAAAAAAATTTACTAAACCCACCAACACCTGCAAAAAGGTTGGCCAATCCTGTCGGTGCCACGTAAAAAACACCACTCCTGTGACTTTTTTGTCGGGTCCCGCAGGATCCTATTCCTGATGCATGCATCTAGTTGACAGTCTAAAGACAGCTTATTGACCACACAAATAAAGTATTACTGAATTATGTACTTGTGCATATGAAAAGTTAAAGTGCTCTTAGAATAGATTTTTCCAAATATCTATTGGATTCATGTCTGTGTGAGTTTGGCTATTAATTTGAATATAGCAACAAAACTAGAGCCCCAAAATGAGAAGTCCTTTGTGTTTGTGGAAAGAGAAAGCAGATTGTGTTGTACAATAACACTGGAGATTTAATACTAAGCTTTAATAAGCTTTGAAAAGATTTTTACTTCTAATGAAACATGCCAAATACACAGTTAGTTTAATTAAAACATGCTTAATTAGGGCTAAATTGGGCAGAATTCCTAAGTGTTATTAATCATCATTAACTGCAGGAAATGAGTCACCTGCTGTGATAAATCATGTGATTAACTCGCGTACTTTTCAAACCATCAAACACAACATTACAAAACACACTCTAAGTGCACTATTAGTAACACACACACACACACACACACACACACACACACACATCCAATAACTCTATAACTGTATTGAGACAAGCCATAAATGGTATTAGCTAATTACGTGGAATTTAAGCGAGTATAATATAATTATAGTATGAATTAATATATCCTTATGATATAAGAGTACAATTAATATATATTTATGATTCACTCGGAGGTCAGACAGTATCATCAAACCGAAAGAGAAAACAAAGTTTCCAGAATTGAGATGTAACTGAATATGAATATATTATTCAGAACGAACAGATAATGTGTTCAAAACAGATACAAATACAGATACAAATAGAAGGCACACTATTCTTTTTTCCCCTCTTTTTCTCTGTTTCTTATAAGCTCCAAAACAAAACCATATCTCTACACAAACCATTTGTAAACCTCACAAAAGAAATATGCTTTTATTTATAGAGCTGCTGTTCCAAATCGCAAATCAAGACAACACTCTATGCACAAGACAACATATTTCTGCTGGAGTGTCCAAAATTAATCATTAAATAATTTAAATAATATTAACCAGTTCATCCATTGCATTAAAGGAATGTTCTTCAAGTTTCTGAAAATCTCTACAAATTTCAGAAATTTGTTCTGCAAATTTCTGTTTGTTGTTTTATTTTATGAATGAAAAAATGACAGCTCTGGGCATTGTTGCAGTGTTTTTCAGTGCTTCTGGGAGGCATAGTCATAGGATTCACATTAAAAAAAAAGAAGAAGAAGAAGAAGAAAAACATCCAGTGTAGGCCACGCCCACTTCAGGTTCAAAATACAGATACAGATACAGATATTTACACATAATAATCATGCACTGTTTCTTTGGTGCATTTGCAGCTTTATTGTGAATATTCCAGTTCAGTGTATTCAGTATTTGTGCTGTTACAATTTGAGGTTCTGAACTTTATGATTTTACTTTTAAAGTGAGGACACACACAGTGGCATCACAGCGAAGGCTTTAATGTTTCATTAAGACAAAGGATACTCAGTAGAATAACAGGATGAATCAGGTGACCAGATTAATATTGTCATACAGGTGGAGTATAAGGCTCAGGTGTAGCAGTAGTGTGTGTGTGTGTGTGTGTGTGTGTGTGTGTGTTAGTTGAATAGACAGGACTCATAAGTGGGCACCATGTATTTGATGTTGATGAAGGCATCCTCTCCTCCGTAGCGCTCAAACACCTCCAGTGTCTCTTGAATAAGATCGCCGATGTTCTCCCGCTTCTGCTGGCTATAATCAATGCCATCTCCGCTGTTTGCTGCAAAATACACACACACACACACACACACACACACACACGTACACACACATTACCTTCTGTGAGGTGCAACACTCATATAAATAAAACAGTTGACGTGAGTGTGTGGGGGTTTGGATGAGCAATGTAGTGTAGGGAGAGACAGTGAGAGAGATTAATTCTGACAGCGCCAATCTGAGCTCTATAAACATGCGCGCATACACACACACACACCAGTCGTTGTGGCTTTGGGCAAAGTGAAGCTGTTCCCAAAATGGCAAATTTCTGCTGTGAAAAGGATCAATAAAGTACAACATACAAACACACACACACACACACACACTCAAAAGACGGATAAAAATAAGTGCATTGACTTGAACAGGGACCATCGGCCCATTCCCAAGCACAATTAGACCTGAAGAGCGCTCTCTCGCTCTCTCTCTCTCGCTCTCTCTCTCTCGCTCTCTCTCTCTCGCTCTCAGACCCTATTGCTGCTTGTAACTGGCAACTCAGAATTTCCAACCTGAAACTAGGAAAAAACCAAAGAAAGCATTCCATCAGCTCGGAATTCCTACTCGAAAAGTTGGGAAGCTCTCCTCAACTCTGAGTGTAGCATGTGGCATTTATTTAAAATTAGTTATA
This sequence comes from Pangasianodon gigas, assembly GCA_022758105.1. Taxonomy (NCBI): domain Eukaryota; kingdom Metazoa; phylum Chordata; class Actinopteri; order Siluriformes; family Pangasiidae; genus Pangasianodon; species Pangasianodon gigas. The sequence continues at coordinate 24,893,162 of CM040463.1, read as the reverse complement.
CTGTATGTGTTAGTTGTGTAACACAATGCCATTATCTGCATTTGTTTAGTGCTCAAAATATTCAGATCTGTTTTTGGATTTGAATTTAAACTGGAAGTGGGTATGGTCTATGGTGGAAGTATTTTTAAAGTTTTTTGTAATGTTTTTTTTCCTTATAAACACTGGAAAACACAGAGACAACAGCACTGCTGAAAAAGGAAGTGCCTTTTCATTCATAAATTATAACAACAAATAGCAATTTACAGAACATAACTTTATTCAACTCTTCAACCACATGGCCAGTGGAACTTTCTGGCAAGCTTTCTAATAGCTAAACCTAATGTGACTGAGTAAGCAAGCTAACTATGTTTCAGAACAACAAAGTCTTTCTCAAATCAAGAAACTGTTATTTACAGCTGACAAAAATAACCTTCTAATAATATTTGATCATATTTACTCCAGTTTTTGAGTTTGCTACATTCCATCACACATTGTGTATGATCTGCATGAGCTAAGGCAGTGTTTAGGTGAGAATACTGGAGCAAACTACTGACGAAAATCTGACACTGACATATCCATGTTAATGAACTTGGTTCCACAAGCAGGATTGCCAGGTTCTTTGAATTGCAGATACTGCAAATCAGAAATGTGCACCACAGTTAACTTGTTTCCACTGAAAAGATTGAGAAAAATAAGAAAAATGTCTACCTTTTCCTAGGCCCAAAGGCTAGTTTCAAGTCTTTTGTGTGTTTTTGAATTGTAGTTAGAGTTGAAATTTTTCTAAAACCTGGCAACCCCTCTCACAAGCTTCTGTGCATTGCTCTTTACAGCTCTACATAAAAGTAAAAACCTACTTGTTTTGTCTTTCAATGCAAAAACCAAATACTCTACCTGCTGTTCATATCTGTATTTGTATTCGTTTAGGACACATTATTTGTTCAGACAAAATAATGTATTTGTATTTGCTCACTCGTAAGACATATTCGCTTGTTAAACCTATAACATTGACTATACATTTTGCTCTTTAGAGGAAGTGAATATACACAGTTATTTGCTAGATTGTTGCAAAAGACAAACATGGAGGAGTCCATGTTTTCCTACCGTACAGTGTAGCTCGATTTGCTCTGACTTCTGAGTTAAGTTGAACACAACATCACAGGTAGATGAGAAGAGCAGTTAATTGGATATTTCTTGTTTTTTTCCTCATTAATTTAGTCTTCGCCAATTCCCACCCACCAGTCAGCTATCGTACGACAGCTACCAACCAGGGACGGTGAAGGCTAACCCCTTTCCTCTGCGACACACAAACAGCCAACCACATGAAACTGCTGCTCATGCTGTGTAGCACACTCAGAGGAAAGCGCTATCCACCCTCTTCCACATACATGATTAGCTAGGGTTGCTGTGATTGATAGGGGAGAGAGTATGCCGCCGCCACCACCACCACCACCACCAGAGAGCACAGCTGTAGCATTGTCGGTATTTGACTCCGTGATCTCCAGACGATAGTGCGAACACTTTTCTGTTGTTATAGTTGGATATTTCATCTCAGCCTGTATTCTGTCCATATGGACGTCTCTGTCCTGTCTCAGACCTGTCTCTCTCTTGTTTTGTTGTAGGTGAATTGTTTTAGTACTTCAAGTAAGTCTAGGCCTTTTTTTTTTATATCCCAGTGTAAAAAAAAAAAAAAAATTACACAGAGATTGCACAGATACCAGAGATTGCAGCACTGTTTTTTTATGAATATAATCCAACAGACAAATATTAGGCAGATAAGGCAAAAATGTAGCAGATTTATTTATTGGTGCCATTAGAGCTTTTTATTCCTGAACATTTCACCCACTGAATGAAAAATCAGTGTGAAGGGCACCTTTGCTAGTTTGCAATGAATTACAGTAATATTGTGAGGCATATTTTAGTCATTTCCAGCAAAATAAAAAGAGTAGGACAGAATTTTAACTGGGTTTTTTTTTTTTTGCCTCACTGGTGTTGATGCTGAGGCAGATATACAGTACAAGTGATGGTATGCGCTATAGCAAAATATAATTATACGATTAACCTTATGATAACCTTATGCAAGTTACAGTAGAGTGAAGGCGTACATACAGGCAAATACTAACTAGTTTAAGGTTTAGATATTAGATAGAATATGTTGTATGCTAATGAGTTACTGTAGTGAAGTTACTGTTATCATCTCGAAGTATTTTCCAGTAACATTTATAGCATTCATAGTGCCATTTAATGTTGTAGAACATTTGAGAAACAAGAATGTTCCTGTTATCACTTAGATTATCGCAGCTCTAAACAGTCGTTACTTCACCAGCCTCTTTTTATTCTCTTTCTCAAAAACAAAACTGTAGCTTATCATGTTACTGTGAAATCGTAAAGAGCTGAAAACTTTCCAGTGGCAAAAAACTTACTGAGTGTTACAAAGCACTGAAACTAAGACTCCTTCCATAAATGTAATAGAAAAGTTAAAGTTACAGAAAACCTCTCTGTTCAATAGCAACAAGTACAACTCTGTTTATTATTAGTCTTAGATTATGTGGAAAATCCACCAAACAAGCACATTAATATACTGTAAACACGCGAATGGACTTGTAGCTGAACTACTGTCTAAGCTGCTTAGCTAGCTAAGTGTAGACCAAACAGTGTGTAAGTTAAAGCCATACTGGTTTTAAGATAAATGCTGTAGGTACAAGCTCCAAACTCCAATCTCTGCAACTAATCCATAAGAGATGCAGCACTGTCAGAATGACTAGTAAAAAACACAGACTTTTCCTAACAGATTCAGCCTGCTGCTCTGCTGATCGGACATTTGAGAAGTCATTTATTTGAATTCAGTTTTATTTGTGTAGCACTTTTAACTATAGACACTATCACACCCCTGCTTTACTGAAATCCGGATGTAGATTTAGATCCTTAATCTCTTTTTCCACAGCAAAACCTGAGAAGCATCAAACCTTGTTTTGTATCCTGAAAGTAAAAAATAACACAGTTGGGAACGCTGTAGTTCCTCTGTAATCTTGCAAACATAGAAATAATTCATGGCTCCACTGGCTTGGATCGGGTGACTGAATTTGTGCTATAAAAAAATAAAAAGGATTAACCAGGAATGCAAACATCTCAGAAAAGCTCTAAAAGCAGAATAAGTCTTTATCAAAGCCTCCAACAAGCTAACAGGAACAGCAGACCTATAAGCAAAGAGGAAAAGCAGAGCAAACAGAACAATGGTGTAATGTACAATGATCAACAAACTAAACAAAAAAAAAAACATTTTCACCAAACACTGCATTCCTGTGCATATCAGATCCAACAGCACACTAACACCAGAAATCAACATCCATAAGACCACAATCAGAGCAACATGTGCAGCGAGGAACACAAACACACACACAAACACACACAGCCGTAACTATTTACAATTCCATGAAAAAAAAAGATTTACTACCCTTAGACTAAAGAATGTGCTGTTGTAGGAAAATAATCAATGATCAGGAAGCAGTTATGGTTACCACCCAAAAGTTGATTATTTTCCAAGAACAGCAAATCCTGAAGTGTTTTATTCCTCTTATACCACAGCAATATACCAACAATAATCAGTTATTGAATGAAATGTCATGCTTTTTTTAAAATTAGTTTATAGTTACATTTAATGCTGTGGAACATCTGTGAAACTAGTTCGTTCCTGTTATCGCTTATGTTACAGCAGCTATAAACAGGCTTTCCTTCACCAGCGTCTCATTTTTTTTGCATTTCTCTTCAAATCCCACTGTAGTACTAGTACGTGCTCAGGGTGGCTCGGGGCTGGGGCTCTGCTCCTTTGCCCACAAGGGTGAAATTAATTCAGTAACATTTATTCATTCAGCAGACGCTGTTATCTATTAACATTTAAAACCAGTGTTCTAAGATTATTTTCCGGTGTTTTAGTCTGAGAATGATGGAGAATGACGCAAAACGGGTTGAGATGAAATTACTGGTGGTTATTATTAGTGCGTCCTTCTACGTTCGTTAAGGAGGTCAATGATCAAAATAATAAATATGAATTATGAACTGCATATGAACGCAACTGCATATGGCAAATTATATAAACAATTTCTTTCTTATAGAGCATGTTTGACTTAGTTTACCCCTATGTGTTAATTAATACATTAACTAACAAACATTACACTAACATGTACTTAAGGTGGGCGTTCTTCACGCAGGAATTCATAAGACTCATGTCGTAGGTTAGATCTTCATTAGTTCGTGATTATTACATGCCTTAACTCATCATTAGTTCATATTTAAGTAAGTATTAATTCAGGTATTAGTGCATGATTATTCATGTACTGTTATTGTAAAGTGTTACCAACAGAACAAAAGTCAGAAGTGCTGTTTATGCTAGAAGCTGCACCACGTGATGAGAGGAAGTACATGGCAAAAGTGAAGACTTTCCTGTGGCAGAAAACTTACTTTTAGAAAGCACTGACACTGGAAACTCCTTCCATAAATGTCAAATAAACATCTCCTTACAGAAAACTTCACTATATCAACAATTATACATTTATCATTGTTAAATAACAAGACATTTTTTCCAATCAGTTTATTATTAGTCTCAGTTTATGTGGAGTTAGGGTTAGGGTTGTTACCATAGAAATGATATTAGAACGAGCGCATTAATAAAAACGTGATTGAAAAACGTGACACCTTCTGAGCAATCAGATTCGAGAACTCAACAGTGTTGTGGTCTAAATTAATTTATAGCAGCAAGACATTTGTGTATTAGGTTTCACAGATCTTCATTCAAGTCAAAATATCTTTTTTTTTTTTTTTTTTTACTTAAAAATTTGCCTCGTCCTTCCTGAGTGTGATATAAATATTCTCTAATAACTTATGGCTCCACCTTTTGCCTTTATAACTGCCTCCGATCTCTTTGTGTATTTTCTGAGCAGTTTTTTTTCCATTCTTCCTGACAATTATGTTCTAACTCTGCCAGATTTCTTGGCCAATCTTTGCCTGTTCTTCTTGAAATATGTGTTGTAACTCTGCCAGATGTCACACACTGGCTTTTTCAGATTGTGCCTGGAGACTAAGAGGATTATGGCAAAACTTTTTTTCTTTTGGTTCATTTCAAACTAAAGTTCTGTTTATTTCTTATAGGTTGGATTTGGTCTTGTTGCAGTTTTCTTCTTGTTGCTGTTTTTTTTGTTATACATTAATTGTAAAAGTATATTTCGCTCGCATTATATGGGGGATGCAAACAAATGCTGAATTTTCATAAGACCTAAATCAAGATGATTAAACAAAAAATATCCACCAGTTTAAATAAAAAAAACCCTGATGGATAAAGAGAAGGTAAAATAAAGGTAATAAAACTTTTTTTGTTTGTTTTTTTTAAATAAATGGTTGTGTAATGAGTGTGTGGTCCAGACTCTTCCTGCCTGTGTGTGTCTGGCTGGCTCAATTTTTATTCCACCTCATTGTTCCTTTCTGGAACATTTACATAACCACAGTATACGGAAAACTACAAAGATTCCTATTTAATTTTGCCAGAAATTTTTAAGAAATCTGGATGCATTTGGATGAACTTATGAAATATTTGGTTGGAAACATACCTACAGACTGACTGAGGAATTTACCAAGCACATGTTCTCTCAACCTCACACTCAGCAGATGGCACGCACACACACACACACACTCACACACACACAGACACACACACACACACACTCACACGCACTCACACACGCACACACAGACGGAAGTCATCTAACATTCTGACAGAGAGAAATGCAGTTGCTGATGCAGTTATCTTTTCAATCTCAATAATCCCCAAAACACCATCTTATAATGTTGAAATTTGGGAAAAGTATGTTCATAATAGAGCTGTCAGGAGTGAAAATTACATCAAAGACACCTGAAAATATTGAGAATGAAATCTAAGAGGTCCAAAATCTGTAAAATATAAAGCCAGGCCCGTATTTGTCTTTGCCATATGCTGTCCAAGGCCAGAGATCCCAAAGGAAGTAACTGGGTGTGTGTTTATTAGCAGCTATGAATTACTAAGTAGTATGATGTGTGTGTGTGTGTGTGTGTGTAGAGCTGAGACCCCTGGTCTCCAGAGGCCTACACACTTCGCAGCTGTTGGAGACTGATGATAGATGGGCCAGACGTGGGTTCCATCACACATACGCACACACACTCACATGCACACACACACACATGCACACACACAAAGCCTATACCTCTACCTGTTCAGAATAACACAGTAATGCAAACTCGACCACTTGATGCATTAAAGGTTAAAGATAAAGATCAAGTCTTGAGAGTTCTCTAACTAAAAGTTTACATAAATAAATGTGGAAATGTAGAAGCAGTTATTCAAGGAGACTGAAGTGCTACAAGCTAGGAGTGTAACACAATGCCACTAACTGTATCTGTATATGTATGTTTTGGGCTCCAAATATCCGTATCTGTATTCGGATTTAAACAAGACATGGACGTGGCCTAAACTGGAAAGGGTTTTTTTTCTATGAGAGGTAGAAATTGCAGCACTGTGAACTCTGACTCTGACAGTTCCTCAACTTCAGCTACATCACTTGAGTTCATAAACTGGTCTCAGCTAGAGATGTGAGATGTACGTTAGACTGTTTTTTTTTTTTTTTTTTTTTTTTTTTTTTTTTTTTTTTTTTTTTTTTTTTTTTTTTTTTTTTTTTTTTTTTTTTTTTTAATTCTGCTCACAAAGGTATTATTTTTATTTTATTTTCTGTGACATTTTCCAACAAATTCTATTTATCAAAATATAAACAAACTAGTAGCATAATTTAAACTAAAGACGAATTGATGAATGCTGTAAATACAGCGTGCAGTGCAGCATGTTCATATTAATCAACTTAATCTTTGTTTGTCCCATGAATTTCATATCTGACCAAGTTTAAGGGGTTAAGCAGTTAAGAAATATATCGGACTGAAAAGCTTTACTGACAATACAACTACATGTTAACCCTCATAGGATGACAACATAAAGGACATGAAGTGTGTTCGTTAGATGTTGAGCCATTACGATCCTCCAGAACAGCTTCAATGCACCTTGGCATCAGTTGTACAAGTCTCTGGAACTATACTAGAGGGATAAACCACGTTCTTCCAAAAGAGATTCCCTCACTTGGTGCTTTGATGATGGCGATGGAGAACGTTGTCGAACACATGGCTCAAAAATCTCTTATAGGTGTTCAGTTGGGTTGAGATCTGGTGACTGAGGTCACAGCATCAACACATTCAGGAATGAGCAGGAAGCAAGTACCTCCTTAAACCCCTTAAGAGGCCTAATAAACATGTCTGATTTAGTGTCTGAAAATCTTCACTGGTCTGTACTGTGAGACGGTGCATGATGTGCTTTAAAGACCCACACAGGCAACAGCCAATGACCGGGGGGGGGTAACTGTAGTTTCTCAGACATAAACAAGCCCGGCAATACGCAAGAATGTCCAGCTCCATCTTTATAGGATTTCGAGGATTTGTTTCAGTCTGAAACTCATTATGTGTGTGATACTCTGTAACTATTGTGCACAGCCTTATAACAAAAGCTGACTAATTGTGAGATGCTGTGAACTCTGCTTAAGTATAATATTCCCACTTTTAGCAAAGCGAAGACATACAAATACAAATGTGCTCACACACACTCTTCCACCACCTGTGTGTGTGTGTGTGTCTAAGTATGTCAGGGGTGTGGGTTTAAATTCTTCTCTCTAGATGCCCCACAGCAAAAGCCTTTCTGCTCTTTTTCCCCCATTTCCTGCGGCCATGTTTTCAACCCCGAGGCCATTAACAATTTTTAGAAACAATTATGAAATGTGGTGGAAGGAAAGAGGACAGGTTTTGATTTATGAAGCACAATTCTTATTGGAATGTTTAAGCCCCTGATAATACAGTTTAAAATTGTTAAAAGATTCTTTCTCATATTCGCTCTCTTTGTCAGATTTTAATAAATATTTGCCAAGGGTACATTAAAGACGAAGGTTTTCCTGAACTGAAATATATGTTATAAGAAACACTTGTACACCTGCTCATTCCAATTAATCCAATCATCCAATCCAATCATGTGCCAGCAGTGCAGAGCATGACATAATGTTCAGATAATATTCACATCAAACCTCAGAACAGGTTAAAATGTGATCTCAGTGACTCTGACTGTAGCGTGGTTGTTGGGGCCAGATGGGATGGTTTGAGTATTTCAGAAACAGCTGATCTCCTGGGATTTTCACAAACAACAGTCTCTAGAGTTTACAGAGAATGGTGTGAAACACAAAAAACATCCAGTGAGCAGCAGTTCTGAGGATGGAAACAGCTTGTTGATGAGAGAGATCAGAGGAGAATGGCCAGACTCTTTCGAGCTGACGGAAAGTCTACAGTAATTCAAGTAATCATTCTTTACAACCGTGGTGAGCAGAAAAGCATTTCAGAACCCACAACACGTCGAACCTTGAGCCGGATTGGCTACAACAGCAGAGGACCACATTGGCTTTTACACTGGGTTTTACACTGGGTTCCTGCCAGTCAGGAAGAGGAATCTGAGGTTAGAGTGGAAACAGGCTGGAATCGGACATTTGAAAATTGGAGAAATGTTGCCTGGTTTGATGAATCTCGATTTCTGCTGCAACATGCAGGTAGGATCAAAATTTGGTGTCAACAGCATGAATCCATGGATCCACCCTTGTTCCTTTCTAGGTTTCTTCCTGTCATCTCAGAGAGGTTTTCCTTGCCACTGTTGCCTCTGGCTTGCTCATTAGGGATCTAAATCTACATCTTGGTTTCTGTAAAGCTGCTTTGTGCCAATATCTGTTGTTAAAACTGAATGGAATTAAATAATAACAGCCAAGATATTGGTAATGGCAATACTAATATAGCAGTGGTGATAATGATCAAAATAGCAGGAATACTTCTGCTAACAGAAGGCAGAAGTTGGGGTGTAACAGCTGAGACTCTGGAGATGGTTTAGGCTCTCTGTGCAGCAGGTATTTAACAACAGAGTCCAAGACAGAATCCAATAATCAGAAATCCAATAAACAGGCACAGGTCAAAACATGGGTAAATCCACAGATCAGAACAATCCAAAGAGTAAATCCAAAGAATAATCAGCAAGGCACAGCAAGGGGCAGAACACTGGAACACAAAAACACAGATCGAAGGCTCAGAACTTACTCAATACAAGTACTGGCAAAACCTTTGCGAAATGCGTTTTCTTTTAAATGAGTTATACTGTATATACAAGCATTTGCTGTAGATCAATCAACATACTGACATATTCGCTTGTTAAATCAATAAAATATACATACAATTCACTGTTTCAAGGAAGGAAGTAAATATTACAGTCATTACAGTTAACTTGCTAGAATTAGAACAAAAAAAAGAAAGAACATGAAGGTGTCCATGTTTTTTCCCCCCTAATTTGTCTACTTTGTATCTCTAATGCACGGAAGTCGAAAATGACGTCATTATCCCAAGTTCCAACTTCCCACTTCTGAAATCAAAACAAAAGCCTTATGCTGCATTCGAGATGAAGTTGTAACTTGTAATTCCCTGCCTACAACTGATAAAAGCCACCGAAAATGCACCCTCACCTTGACATTCAGCTCATCACCTTGGGGTAGTCTTCTCAACTACCAGTTCCTTCCCCATTTACGGAGTGATGTCAAATCAACATGTGAACAGTGTAAAGTCCCCCTTCTCTACTGTTAAATTAGTTTATAGCAGTACTGGCTTTAGATCAGTTAATATACCGTTAGAGATTGATTAAATCATATTGATCATACTGCTCGCTGTTTTGTGAAGGTAAACATTAATATGTTATCATTAATATGTTATAATATGTTATTAGAGTTATCACTAACGTTAGCTGGCTAGCTTGTTGCTAAGCTACTCACTATTGTCCACTGTTGTTGCTGTGCTGCAATTTCAGTCCCAAATGTTGCAGGAATATGTGAAGTTTGCTATAATAGAACAGTAAAGTAGATTTGTATGAGCTTGCTCTAACAGAGCAAACAAAAGACACGCTTTCATGGAGGCGTCCATGTTTTTGGGTTTTTTTTCACTTCGCACATCGGACGTGCCGAGGGGGGAAATGACAGTATTACAAATTGCAAATTACCATTTATAAGGTACCACGAATGCAGCATTAGTCCACAGAACAGGAAGTAGGCACTTAGAACTCAGGGCAGGGCTCCCTCATGTCATGGCCTGAGCTGATGTGACAGTGAGTAGGAGTCGGGGTGTTTTGGTAAGAGTCAGACGTGTCACCGGTTTTTTTCCAACGAGGTCATGTCACTTAAGTTTGGGATCGGATTTTGAAATTTTGAGGGTGAAAATTTATTTATTTATTTATTTATTTATTTATTTATCAGGAAGTGCATCTCTGTCTCAAACTAATCTATCGTGCAATGAGTACACAGTTTCTCCTCTCTGGCCTTTGTGAGACTTTGGGCAATGAAACTGTACCTGGTCAGATTCTCTCTCTCTTTCTCTCTCTCTCTCTCTGTTTTTCCAGTTGGCATTGTTGTGTCTGTTGTAACTGAAGTCATGCCTGTTGTTGTCTATCTTCCCCTCCCTCTTTTTCTCTCTTTCTTCATCCCCCTCTCTCTGAAGTTGATGAGAGCAACAGCTGCATCCTTCTCACACCCAATCCCTCCCTTCATCATCCCCTGCTCCTGCTATAGCTATACAGAACCTGTTTGTCCTTGTCAGTGGCACACACACACACACACACACACACACACACACACACACTTGGTAGACACTGTATTACACATTGCAGTGTAACACTGTGTTATAACTTCACACCCCACACTGCACCAAATGAGCCACTAAAACACTTCACTACAACTGACACACACATGCTCTTATGAAACAGTATGCTCACTTATGAAACACACACACTCTTATGACTCTCTTATGAAACAGTATGATTGTGGAGTGGTGCTGCAGAAACAAAGGCATAGAATAGATTTCTATATAGCCTAGAACAGCTGTGTATGTCACGAACTTAGCTGAACATTTGTGCTGCAGCACACGCCATTAGTGAAAACAGGGGATCACGAGAAAGAAGAGAGAGAAAAAGAGAAAGAGAGAGAGAGAGAGAGAGAGGCGGGGGTTGGTGGACCCTCAGCTGTCCCACTCATGGATAAAGCCCCATTTTCAGGCAGAGAACCTGAAACCAGATGTGGCCATCACACACACACACACACACACACTTATGTATTATGTATCGGAGTGCTTGGGGTGAGAAAGAGGCACTGTGTGAGGTAGTGTGGTATGAGGCACTGTGTGAGGCAGTGTGGTGTGAGGCACTGTGTGAGGCACTGTGTGGTGAGGCAGTGTGGTGTGAGGCACTGTGTGGTGAGGCAGTGTGAGGTGAGGCAGTGTGAGGTGAGGCAGTGTGGTGTGAGGCACTGTGTGAGGCAGTGTGGGGTGAGGCAGTGTGGGGTGAGGCAGTCTATCGATGTAGACAAACTTTGAAGGGGAAAATAGCAAGAAATATACACTCACTGTCCACTTTATTAGGAACACCTGAACACCTGTGTCAGCAGCACAATGCAAAAAATCATTCAGATACACATCAAGAGCTTCAGTTAACGTTCACATCAAACATCAGAATGAAGAAAAAGTGTGATCTCATGGCATGGTTGTTGGTGCCATATTGGCTGGTTTGAGACAATAAACTGCTGATCTCCTGAGAATTTCACACACAATAGTGCATTTACATCTTCAATTTACATATATCATTACTTTTTACAACCGCGGTGAGCAGAAAAGCATCTCAGCATGCATAAAACATCGAACCTTGAGGTGGATGGGCTACAACAGCAGAAGACCACATAGGTCTCCATTTCTGTCAGCCAAGAACAGGAAACAGGCTACCATGGGCACAGGGTCACCCAAACCGAAATTGCAAACTGAAATGTAGAAACCAAAGCACACGGGTACATTTCCATAAACGATGTTGTGATTATCGAACAGAGTTTTTACGTGTGTTTATTTTATATGTTTATCTGTCAGTATTTTTTTTAAATATCTGGGAATTGTGTGCATTGTACAGATGAAACAAATACAAATACATTATCTTAACTGAATAGACATCTTCTAAGCGGATACAAATACAGACACAAATAGGTGCACTAATCTTTTTTTTTTTTAAAGAAATGTTTCACTGGGCATCTGTTTGAGACTTGAGGTGTGCATTGGCATTGGGATCCCGCAGGACGCAACAAAAAAAGCTGTGTAAGCCAGATTAGGCGTGAGTGAGAAGACAGATATGAAACTCACAAAACAAAGAGAAAAAGAAAGTATTGCATTATACATTTCATTTATAGCATCCTTAGTAACTGCCTCTTCAGGGTAGGGGTGGTTTAAATAACTCTATTATTTTTTCCCCTCATCTTCTCCCCAATTTGGTCTTTGCCACCAACTAGCCAGCTCTCCCCTATCACATGACACGTGCTTCCTCCATGACGCATGAAGCCAGCCATTCGCATCTTTTCGAACTGCTGTTCATGCTGCATCACAGGGCAGCGTAACACTCTCAGAGAAATATTGCTATCAGACTACTTAGGCATACATGATCTGAAAGGTGCCCATGATTGGCTAGTGTTATTGTGACTGACATGGGAGAGAGAGTGTGCCCCTCCCACCCAGACAGCATGGCCAGTTTTGCTCTCTTGAACTCGGATGGCTTTGACTTTCCAGGATTCAAATATCAAAAATAACTCAAAATAGCAATATTAGCTTTTAACATGTAGGCAAACCATGCAACTGAACAAACTGGTGAATGAATCTGAATGAATCATTTAGGTGAATGGGCTGAAATGACTCAAGCCACTGAAAAGAATTCCATTTCTGGTGCAGATTCTCTCTCTCTCTCCCTCACACACACACACACACACACACACACACACACACACACACACAGCATTCGACCTTCCATGTGCTGTGTTAATAGTGTCTCTATTAATATTCACAGCTTGTATTACTGCACTGTAAGAACAGGTGTGTGTGTGTGTGTGTGTGTGTCATTTACAGTCATTAATGGGTGTGTGAACATATGGCTAATTAAAGACAATACATGCTAATGTTATCATTTGTTTCTGCACATGCAGTCTCACCCTATATTTCTCTCTCTCTCAGTCTTATTCTCTCTCTGTGGAGTGTGTTTTATATACAGGTGGAAGAACATGAAAAAGTTAATCATGTTTTGACAACACAATATTACAGATTTTAAATGATCACATTTATCACTGAAACGATTAAATTATTTTCTTAGAAAAACTGTGAATATAGCTATTTAAAAATGGTCACTAAGTTATCAAAACAATTTACAAAAAGCTTTCTCTGATATTCACTTGATTTGTGGCCCACACTATGCCCAAACACCAGCTCAGACTACACCCAAACACCACCCCACACTACACCTAAAGACCATCCCACACTACACTCAAACACCATCCCACACTA
>CM040463.1:24850968-24876989 GCA_022758105.1 Pangasianodon gigas | reverse complement strand
TAAACACTAGCACAAAGCCACCTCCGTCACAACCTAAACACTAGCACAAAGCCACCTCCATCACAACCTAAACACTAGCACAAAGCCACCTCCATCACAACCTAAACACTAGCACAAATCCACCTCCGTCACAACCTAAACACTAGCACAAAGCCACATCCATCACAACCTAAACACTAGCACAAATCCACCTCCATCACAACCTAAACACTAGCACAAATCCACCTCCATCACAATCTAAACACTAGCACAAAGCCACCTCCATCACAACCTAAACACTAGCACAAAGCCACCTCCATCACAACCTAAACACTAGCACAAAGCTACCCCATCACAACCTAAACAACAGCGCAAAGCCACATCCATCACAATCTAAACAACAGCGCAAAGCCACCTCCATCACAACCTAAACACTAGCACAAATCCACCTCCATCACAACCTAAACACTAGCACAAAGCCACCTCCATCACAACCTAAACACTAGCACAAAGCTACCCCATCACAGCAGCATGAAGCCACGTCCATCACAACCTAAACACTAGCACAAAGCTACCCCATCACAACCTAAACACTAGCACAAAGCCACCTCCATCACAACCTAAACACTAGCACAAAGCTACCCCATCACAGCAGCACGAAGCCACCTCCATCAGAACCTAAACAACAGTGCAAAGCCACCTCCATCACAACCTAAACACTAGCACAAATCCACCTCCATCACAACCTAAACACTACCACAAATCCACCTCCATCACAACCTAAACACTACCACAAAGCTACCCCATCACAGCAGCACGAAGCCACCTCCATCAAAAACTAAACACCCGCACAAAGCCACATCAATCACAACCAAAACACCAACACAAACCCACATCTATCACAACCTAAGCACTACCACAAAGCCACATCAATCACAGCCTAAACAACAGCACCAAGCCACATCCATCACATCAGCACAAAGTCACCTCCATCACAAGCCTGCATCACAAACTATACACCAGCAAAAAAAAAAATTCATGGTGTAACAGAAAATTCATGGTGTCCGTTTGGGGTCATTTGCCCAAAAGACTTGGGAACCCCTAACATGTCCAATTCCATAAGAAACTCAACACTAGCACAAAACTACTTCTATCACAAACTAAACACCAGCAGAAAGTCAATGCTAACACAAACGATATACCAGCAAAATGCTACCTCTAGCAAAAATTTTACACCAGCACAAAGCAAACACTAACACAAACTAAACACTGGCACGAAGACAAAACATGACATAACAGAAACTCAACATCACCATAAATCCAACACTAACATCACTCACAGAAACCCAAATCCAGCCCAAACTCAACACTAACACAAACCTGCCTTTATCACAAACTTAAACAGTTCAAACAAACTCAACACAAACAGAACCTCATTTGGTAAAACATTCCTGGGTTTAGATGAAAATATGATCAGTGCTACAGGCTACACAACACTGAGGCACTACGATGCTTTATAATGGAGTTATAATGTTGCTTTATGATGGCAATAGTTTATAATGGAGACAAATTATAGAGGCACAAAACTGACCTGAGGAAACAATTTTAAATGCATGTACATTTAGTTATGTTGGTCTTGGCAGTTTAATGAAGCTTTTGTAAAAAGTATGTTTCCAGCACAATTTAAACCTTTTCTCACATATGAATCATACTGTATACTCGTTCACCACTCAGTTTATAATGGTGACTAGTGAGTCACAGTTTCACAGCTCATCCCTTCATCTATTCCTTTGTCCATATCTTTATTGTCCCGACGATTCATCCTTTCTCTGTTGGCCCTCATCCTTGTCATTTTTTTTTGTAGCCAGTGCATGTTTCCTCCAAAGCATATTGTGCGTGTGTGTGTGTATGTGAGAGAGAGAGACAGAGAGAGAGAGGGCGAGAGAGAGAGAAAGAGAGTGTGAAGCGTTTAGCGCCGTTTCACAGAGCTCCCCAGCTGCAGCAGTAAAACAGCATGCACAAACAATGCCACCCACATCTATTTTTTATGACATGAATCTGGAAAAGAGCGGGCCAGATGGGTCTCTAGTGGCTACTCTGCCTCTCATGCACTCATTAATTACCCAACTCCCCTTTGTATCCCACTTTCCCTCTCTCCATGTCCATCATGTGATATTCTTGTGTCAGGGAGATCATTTAAATTAATAACTACCAAAAAATAAAACATGAGAAAAAACCATATGCAATGCGGAAGTTTAAAAAAAAGAAAGAAAGAAAAAAAAACCCACATAGCTCATTTTTACTTTAGCGCAGAGATCAGATCAGATCAGTTAGCTAGCGATACTGGTTAATCCCAGCATCATGTTTGCCTCTGGCTGAACAAGTTGACACATTCAATTCAATATTGATCATTCAAGGAGGTCAAACCTTTCATCTGTCCTTACAACATTACTGAAAAAGACATACAACTGAAGGGAAAAAATACATATAATGGGTCAGGAAACACTGGGATGCCTTCCAGGGATGTCAAATCTCCTTGCATAGTAGAACCTAGTAACCTTGAATGGATACAGTGGAATATGAGAAAATCGAAAATCTGTTTAAAACCTGCCTTTATCTTTTGTGGGGTAACTATAACTGTACGTGCATTAAAAAAGTGTTTTAGTTACATTACATTTATTTATACTACAGCAATGTTGAATGCTTGATTCTATTCTGATTGGTCAGAAGGTTTTGATTTTCTTTATACCACAGCACGGTATTTTTGTAACACAGTAAAACATAATTGTGGATATGGTGAAGTTTTCTTTTAGGAGACGTTTATTTAAGATGAATGGAAGGGGTCTGGGGTGTCAGCGCTCTCTAACAGTTAGGAAGATTACAAATATAGGGGAGTCTTTAGGACAGAGGAGTTTGCACTTTGTCTTTTCTCAGTAACGTTGACAAGCTGTGTATTTGTCTTATTGACTTCAAGAGAGAGAATACAGTGGAGGTTGGTCAGCAAACCACTGTTTAAAATTGCTATAATAAAGTTAAAGATAACAGGACCTAACTTGTCTTGCAGTTAAATGCCATTACATTAAAGGTAAACGCTATGTGTCATTCATTAATAGTTAATAAACTAACCATTGTAATTGTTTGCAAATCATTATGGTATAAGTGGAACAACACACTTCAAACCCTGCTGTTATATGAAAATAATCCATTTAGTGTCGGGCCATACTGCACAACTCTGACGTAGATTACTGTCATTTAATAGAACAATCTGTCATATGTTATTCCTTGCATAACAGAACTTGGACAGCAGTTCCGGTTGTAAGGTTTATATTAATTGTTCAAGTGCGTACATTATTTTTTCAACATAAACATGTAATTGTTGATATGGTGAGGTTTCCATAAGGAGATGATTAGTTAGCATTTATGGAAGGAGTCTCCAGTATCAACTTAAAATTTCCAGCAACGTGGCACAGCTAGCTAGCCAATACCCACAACTTTTAACCTACAACAGTTTAAAAAATACTAATTCGAAAAGAGTATACAATAATCTTAAACAAAGCTGATAATTTGTTAATGGGTAATAAGTCTTGAGTGGTGTAGCAGTAATTTGGAGTGCCTCCATTTTATTTAGCCTTGAATCTTTGAATCTTAGCTCTGATCTAAACAGACATATAAACACACACAGTCAGAGGGAGAGTCCACATGTGAAAAGAGTTTGGTCTTGGACTTACGGTACTGGTGGCATCAACAGATGGTGTTTACTCACAGATTGGCTTGAAGCATAATTTCTAATCACTGACTACATTTAACACCTTCAACTCACGACTTATTACTCATTTATTCACTATCTATGACATATCCTGGGGTTTTAAAGTGTTAAAAGTCTTTTAATTTTTTTTTTTTAACAAGTGATAACCTAAGGGCATTTGTCCACCACAATTATTTTGTCTCAGGATGTGCATTATTTACCACAAAGAAATGTATCGCATATGTTCTCAGACAGAGAGACTGGATCACCAAGAGAGAACACACAAACAAGAATGCTATGATTCTGTTATGCCGTGTATTATTCTGTTATCCTCCAGGTGACAGCCACAGCTAGAAAAGAACTTAGAGGGGAGAGAGGGAGAGAGAGAGAGAGAGAGAGAGAGAGAAGAAATACACTTTAAAGTGATGGTAGGGTTTGACTGGCATGACTGGGAGGGGAAGCACAAGCACACTGACATTTAGAGTGTGCGATAACAAACCAGTCTCCCTGCCTTCAGTCACACACACACACACTCACTCACACACACTCACACACACTCACACACACTCACACACACTCACACACACTCACACACACGCAGAATACAACTGAGAGTACTCCTGATTGGCTGATGGTATAGCCTGAAGACTACTATCTCTCTCTAGAAATGCAGCACTAAACCCCCACTGTGTATCACCCAAAGTGCACTTTAAAAATGCAGTAAGCAGGAATAAAGAACGCTTGGCCTCCTGATTCCAGAGTGTGTTCTCACGCTAACCCAAGCTTCCCTTAACTTGTTGCAAGTGCATATTTTAGCTGCTTGTTATAACATTACTTTAACCTTATTTCAGCCAAGGGCAGGGAATAACACCTGGATACCTTCTTGTGCACATGCGCACACATGCCGAGATCTTCCAACAAAATCATATAGCCATCTTTCCCTTTCTTCTTCTTGCCTTATAAACTGTACATGTCGAACCTTGTTCACGTCATAAAGCTAACCGAAATCTGTGGCTGATAGCCTGAGCTGGGTTACCTTGTGATCTTGCTGAACTTGTTAACCACCACTCACTGCACTGTCTGCGAGTCAATTATTCATTTGTCTTGTTGCTTAATACAGAACTGTTTTTGTTGCTCAGTACGTGCCACTTGGTTGTGGTTGAGTGGTCCTCCCTCGCCATACTTCACCCTTCACTACTGAGCTTGCAAAGTTGGCTGGACTATGCTAACAGACATACAGGGAATGGAGCTGGGTTTCAATTCTTTCCCTTGTATCTCTGTCAAGTGGAGTCTCCCTTGTCACTTTGATTCATGGTCTCCTGATAAGCAAGTTTGTGCACAACTAATGCAGTTGAGTGGTTCTCCATCGCTATACCACCCACTGTTTGCTGCTGAGCCTGCTATGCTAGCTAGATTTCTAACAAACAACACAGGGCCTGGAGTGCGGTGTCCCTACGCATGCCCTCATTCTTCCCTCCAGGCCTCTTTTGGTGTCAGACTTTTCCAGATGCGCTGCCATCTAACCAGCTAGAGGGAATGTGGCTAAGTGGCACTATTATAATAGCCAGATTGCTAATATAACTCACTGGGGATAAAATTAGGTTCCCTCTATTGATCCTTTATTCTCTCCCCCGAGTCATTTTTTTCCTTTTCTCTGTGGTGCGTTTCTCATCTTTCACATCCCTCGTGCCTGAAGACTTGGCCTGTGGCTACATACTACTACTGTGTTCATGTGTTCTCCCCATCATAACGCATGCTTCTCTTGGTTGGCTACCAAGCTGTAAGTGACTAATGAGCCATGCTGGAGGACTCATGCTTGTGAAGCCGATGTCTGAACTCCCTGCAATCTAAGGAAGAGCACTGAATATGTGTCTGTGTGTAGTCCGAGAACTGGTTTTCCCTCCCATCCTCATCCAATGAGTCACATCTATGGCCATGTCTGGGAGATTTTTTCAGGCTGACAGTAAACTTACAGTCAAACTGTAAAGTTCATCACTGGCTTTATTGGCCAGAATCTGAATTAGCCTCTAACAGCTCACAGGCAAGCTCGAAACAAGCTGTGACAGCCACCCTTGAAATGGTGATGGCCTAAATTGGATTGGGGGCTGACGTGCAGCACCACGTTCACACAGCACCAGTCACAAAGGATTTCACTGTTCTACAGTGTGAGGATTTCACTGAGAGCATTAAAAGAGGTTTTGGACCATTAGCTATACCGTGCCAAGGATCTGTGTTGGATACTTTAGTTAACATGAAGGGTTATGAATAGACTGGCCTTGTCTGCCATTGATACTTGTATGAGTTTGCTGGTGGTTTCACTGGACAAAGCACAACATCCAGATGTACGCTGGTCAAGCAAGAAATGCAAATGCACTGCTGACATTCTGGTCTTACAAGATTGCCTTGTGTATGGTGCTCACAGGCTATTTGTTAGCCATTCTGCTGCTTGCTGCTATGCATCTATCAACCTCTCTGTAGCAGAGCTGATCTAAACTGAGGTACAAGCTTCAGTCCAACCATAGGGACCCCCTTTTCAGGGCTCAGGGCCCCATCAATATTAGACTCCATCACATTTGCCACTCTAGCCCAATATGTTTGTTTCATCTTGGATTAAGGAGACTGAAAATGTGTTCCCCATGGTTCAGAACAAGGAGTTATACTCAACATACTTTCTTGTTCAGAAGGACAGTGGTTTTCATCCCATTCTAGATTTGAGAGGGCTGAACTTGTTCCCTGCCATTCGCATGTTGCTGCTATCAGATGTTACTTATGCCATGAAACCACAGGACTAGTTCATATCAGCGGAGCTGCATGATGCATATCTCCATGTCCCCATCGTCCCAGAACACAGACGCTTTTGAGGTTCGCCTTTCAAGGACAGGCATTCCAGTTCGAAGTCTTACCCTTTGATCTTTCTCCAGCTGGAACTGACGGTGGTTTATCTGGCCTTCAAATTCTACTTACAAATTTCAAGATACTGCCATCTGCTGCTCTATTCAGACGCCATTGTGACAGACTGATCACAAATCACGAGGCTAGCACAAGGTCGGATAGTGCTCTCCACCTTGCAGGTGGACTCAACCACGGAAGGCCTCACTGAGAGCAGTACACTTGCTGGGATGACACAGTGGACATGCCATAAAGGCAGCACACACACCTGGAAGAATTGTGCCTGCATGCAGAAATGGTGTCCTCTGGGAAACACTTGAACTATTTACTGCACTTCTCCCTGGCAGACTTGAACAGTCCACTGGGACAGAATGCACTGGCCCACAAAATGCATCACTGTCTACTACGTACATACGTTTCCACCTCTATCACCAATTCTGCCCATGCTGTACAGAATTCAGCAATCAGACAACAGAGTCCTTGGTTTGCAATGCTGCTCTCACTAGTGGTTGGCACACTTTGGGGGACCAGTAGACAAAGAGATTTGCCACCTTCAGCCAGGTTACCTACCTGTAGGTTTGGCCCTTTGGAGTGAAGTACGGATTGAAGACTGTGACCTGGCAGCCCAGGAAACACTCCTGACCAGAAGACCCCCTAGTACACAGGTCTTGTATGCTCTCATACAGAAACTGTCCTGTTAACTATGTGCATTGATTGGATCCAGTGCAGAAAATCAGGTTTTGGCAATATCTCCATCGGCACATTTACATTAAGTAATATATTAACAGAAAAACTCTGAGACTACATTGAATTTCTAATAGATACTCTTGCTTTAACCACGTTTTCCCATAGTGACTATATTATTGACCAATAGTGGAGTAGCTGATAAACACTACATCATTTCATTTTATTAAGGTGCATAATCAATATAATTAATCTATCTTGTTAAGTATTTCTTGACAATTGGTCTAAAGCAAACTTGACCAGTTTTCAAGATGCTTTACTGATCAATATTTACATTTGCCCATTTGGCTGATGCTTTTATCCAAAGCAACTTACAACTGAGACAGGATACAACTGGGCAGTTGAGGTTAAGGGTCTTGCTCATGGATGCAACCCTGGCAGTGGTGTTGTTGGGATCTGAATTAGCCCAAAGCCTTAACCACTGGGATACCACTTCCTTTATTTGGGAGTTTTTATGGCTGCAAATTACTTATAATGCTATCCTTCTTCAAGCTTTCCTTATTTTTATCCAAAGATGGAGACAAGATTTTTTGTTGGCACACGTGACTTAATTCTTAACACTTTTCTAGGAAATATGCTGGTTAAAGAACATTACATTTGTTTAGATTCAGACAAGATTGAAATATGAGATAATAAAAGTTTTACTTTTAAATTTCACAGCTGTTGGTCTTTAAAACAGGTAAAGGATATACTTGAACAGTTAAACACACACACAGTGCTGTGGTGGTTTAGAATAGTGAGTAAGTACCAGCTCTATAACAGCACACTTTTGAACAAATGCACAAATTCAAAAGCATACAAGTGTGTGTGTCAGTGTGAATGAATGTGTGAGAACTGTGTGTGAGTGTGTAGAGGTGCCTATGAGTTTGTTAGTGTCTGGTAGTGAGTGTGTGTGTGTGTGTGTGTGTGTGTGTGTGTGTCAGTGAGGCTCTTGCAGAGAAAGATCGATGCTCGGGGTTTCCTCCTGCACTAAGAGAAGGCTAATTAAAGTTCACCAACAGCATGAGGAGTTCATTCAGCTACAACCCACTGTGGACTGGCAGCAGAATGTTTGTGTGTGCATGTGCGTGCATGTGTGTGTGCCAATCAACAAATTCCCTGGAGACACCGCCTGAACAGACTTTAAATGTGTCTCTACTGCTGAGACCTGTCCTCAGTCATGTCTTATGCTCTGGATATACAGTAGACACGTGGTCATAATTACGTACTTACACAGTACATTGCAGTGTTATTTTGGACACTGTCATTACACATTTGATTCATTTGTGAGGAGGCAGCCTAGGTTGGCAGCATTTTGGGTTGGTGGTGATTGACTCTCTTATTCGGAAGGTAGCATATGGTCAGCTGTCTTCATGTTTTGGGCCAATGTATCTCTGTATAATTAGGTTAACTGGAATATATGACTGTCAGTATAACTTCACTGTTTAAACACAATTTCAAATACTATACTAACTATGGATTTGAAGGTACAAATGTTTAAGATCCTATTTAGTCACCTAACATAAGTCAAAACATGTGCTTCCTAACCTTAATCATTTGGGTGGAATGTCTCTTGTCGCATTAGATAGAGGTTGGGTTTCAGAATAAATTCATGTAATGTATTGATATAATAGTATTCCATATTTTCACCACATTTTCCCTTTTTGGCAAAAGCTCTGGTAAGACCTAACAGTCATATTACACTATGTTAGACCCTGTGTAGTAGTAGCATACAGTAGTTAACCCCTTTCTCCACTGCATTTAGTGCAGGCAAGAGAGATGCATTTTAATCCCCTGTGAAACTAAAGATTTCGGGCTAACTAGCGAAAATCAGTTAGTGGACTGTTTCAATTTGTCAACAAATTTATGTACAGAATGATGTTGTACAGAATGATGATGTAGACACATTCTGAGCCTTTTGGCTGTGGTAGGTCACGCTATAGCCAATCAGAGGCTGTTATTTAGAAGCATGAAAACCATAGGCGTTTTGGTGCTGGTAGGGAGTAAAACGGTTAATCGAAAGTGTTTTATCACTGACAGGAGAAATATATTCTGGTCAGTTTTGTGATGATAAAGTCTGTGTGCAATGGACACACAAGGTACAAAGCTGTAATTAGTGACTTAAAGGGTTAATGGGAAGTTATTTGGAATCTGGCATACCTAGGCCTACATGAAGTTGATATTTATGTGGGTCAGGGATAACAGAAGAAATGTATAACATGGCTTAGTATCAGTGACAAATAGATTACGTTGACATCACACCAAGACGTCATTGATTATTTTCCTATAACAGCATAGTACGTACCTTACTTACGAACTTGTGTATGTAATTATAACACAGTATTGTGATAATACTGATAAAATAATACAAATTAATGAAATTATAATGATATAAAAACTTCATGCAATCACATGCTTCAAGTATATGTATATACCACATGTAGTAAGAGACAGCAAATTCTTAGAAGGCGACTTTGCCTGCTGAATGTCTTAATGTTAGGGTGCAGAAAAAGCTGCTGGCTTGCACTTAAAAAGTTCTCACAAGAACAAGGAGATTTATATGTGTGCTTCTCCTCTTCTGCTCATTACGCACAAACCTCCCTCCTTCTGAACTCTGATTTTTTTTTGTTTGTTTTTTTGATTCCATTAAAAGAACCACAGTAAAAAGAGAAAACTTAAACTGCAGACGTATACTGACTGTGCGCATCAAAGTTGAATCTTGGAGTACCCTGAAGTTTGCAGACAACATCAAGCCTAGCTTTGCACATTTCTCAGAAAAAAGATAGTAGAGGTTTTTTTTTTGTTTCCAGCCACTGAAATTCAATTTCAACCACTATACGGCAATATGGCAAAAGTCTGAGGCGCAAATATAAAATATTGTCTTTTGGCCGTATTAAAGGAAAACCTGTAATTTGTTTTATATGAGATACCTTAGAAGTGGAATGTCATAAATGAAATGGAATATTGCTCTGTTTTCCAAGGCTCGGCCTAAGACTACTACAAGATTTAATGTCTAGATTTGTAACTCTGTACATTGTGATCCATGAGAGATTCTGTACTAGACTGGTAATAGCATAGAACGATAAACAAATATAATTGATTGTCATATATTTTCTATTTTTCAAATATTCAAACATATCAGGAGCAGGCACCAATATTTGTTCTGTATCGCATTTTGAAATACTTTCTTTTACAGCACTGAATTTTTATTCGTATTATTTAATGTAACATACTTCCAATGTCAATCATATTTATTAAAAATGAAGTGGGATGTCAATCTGAATTCAGCTTGAGTGATTAAATTGCAATTCTAGGGTTGACTTGAGTATAATAATAGAAAGCCAATAGTGCCCTTGTAAACACAGGTGATCCATCATGTTCATATGAGTTCATATACATGCACACACATTCATACAAGCACACGCACACACACACACACACACAACCAGTCCGTTAATCCAACCCTGTTAGCATTCAGCTCCTCTCGCCTGCCCCTTTGTGTGTCTGCTGAAGCAGAAGCTGTAGCTGCAGGGGAATCGCAGACAGAGAAACAGAGGAGGAGAGAGAAATCTATGCTTCTGTACACTGAAGAGAACAGATGACTTCCACCAGTGTGTTTGTGGGGGAAATTAGAAATTCTGTACACCTCCATTTCCATCAGGGCCGAGACTAGGGCTAGCGTGTGTAATTGAGAGCCGGCTGCGTGCGCTCGGTAATAGGCCGTTCCATAACTGTCCGTTTAGCTTTTTCTCTGCCCTAATGACACCGCTCTGGACTCCTCCCACAATCCTCGTTAATTCCAATCAGCGTTCCGTGGGATGGAGGCGATCCATCACTTTTAGGAGGGGAGCGAGAGAGAAGCAGATTGTCTGTGGTTCTTTCTCAGATATAATTTATAATGTTTAGTGGTGCGGGAGAGGTGCATGCTGGGACAGATGTTAGGAGGATTGCTAGTCATCTCTTTGCTCAGTTTTCTGTGTGTGAGGCTTAATTTTTTACCACATTTTCAGTTCGTTCCTACAAGAAAAAGAGAAAGGACTGCTCACTGTGGCTTTTATATCTGAACTTATGTCTACAGAGACATGCAGAACTATCCCTAATGACATCATATGACCAACAAAAAATATCTCAGAGCTAAAAGTAGCTTGTTTCATATTTAACACTATGCCTCATTTATCAATCTTTTCATAAAAAGTTGTGTAAATGTCTTTGTAGGCTAAACCAAACAAAAAAATCCTGCCAGATTTACAAAATTTTTTGTACAGTACTCATGTATGTCAATATCAGCCGTAAACTACCAAGAGCATTCACGGCACGGCTGATCCACAAATAGTGACGCCCACAAAACTCCATAAAAGGCTAAACTCCCAGAGAGTTGAAAATGACAAAATGACAATACACACTAACTTTTACTCGTTTCATAGGATAGCATTTCTTTTGTCCTGAGCTAGTCTAATTTGTCTTATTTTCTAGATTTGTTTTGGATTGCTTTCTTTCAAGTCATTAATATGAACTTTGTGCTGCACTCAAACGTCACTTAAATTCAACTTCGGCCCATTTTACACTTACCTTTTCAAAGTGTAACCAATAAGATGAGCCCTCATATGTATGTGACGTAGCAAAGACGTGTGGTTTCTCCCATCTACTCCAAAGAATGAGCAATGCGAGAAACTTTTTTTTTTTTTTTTGGAAATTAGATACATTCTAGATTTAGAAACATACAAAATGGGCTAGTTCAGTTAAAATGAGATACATTTCCAAATGCGTCTTGATGACGTAGCAATGCTTCAACATTGCGGTAAAAACACTTATTTGTATGATATGCCTATCTTTGCAGGGAGTGAAGTGAAATAAATAAGCGATTTAAACTTGACAGTGTAATACATATATAAACTGCAGTAAGTTGGGGCAACGACAATCAAATCACACTGCAAAGTTGAAGGATGCGCTGACGTACTAGTTGGCAATCAAACTGGTAATCTGCAGCGACATGCTTAAAGAAAACATCCTTCACTTCATGCCTGCAAAGATGAACCATCAAGTAATGTTAGTGCTAAGAGGGCGGATGACAGCCAAATGACTTGACCATATGTAAAGAATGTTATTATCCGTTCTTTACTGTCGTTCGAGCTGGAGAGGGCGTGGAACGCTGGAGCAGGAATATAAAAATACCATTTCTGTTCATAACAAACCAAAATGATAAATCGCTGCTCCTTGTACATAAATTTACACAATCTCAAAAGCTCTTATAGTGTTTTTTCTGATCTAATTATATTTTCGTGATTACCACATTTGTTGTGTAAATGCTCCTTTGAACGATTTATGAATAATTTGGTTCCCTCCAGATTGATAAATGAGGCCCATTGTCTTCCAAACAGAAACATTTCACTTTTTAAGAGCTCATTTCAATTTCAACATCCTTCACATATTCACGCAAATAAAACAGGAACAAACAGGAATAAATTTGGTATATAATTTTTTTCTATATTTAAATGTAGCTAAATATTGCTACATACTCTGGCCAAAGAAATCTCGACTCACAGCTTCATTCATTTTTTTTTTTCATCTCCGCCTCGAGGATCAGCACATAGTTTATTACTTGAACTTCAGAATCACATGCTAGACACCTCAGCTCCATGTTGCCTTCAGGCTGTAGTCAGATTCAGATCAGTGGAGCTTCAGTCCACTGCTGCTCAGAGCATCAATCTCCCCTCAATGAAACACAGTGAATTTACAGACACCAGTAACACCATAGTGTGCTTGGGCTAATGTTTATACTAAAGCTGTGAGCAGGGAGCTAGTGTGCTAGGGTTAGTGCTCCTATACATTACACAGCTGTGAGCAGAGAGCTGTAGTCACAGAGATCACATCCATCCATCCATTTTCCATACTGCTTATCCTACACAGGGCTGCAGGGGAGCCTGGAGCCTATCCCAGGGAACTCAGGGCACAAGGCAGGGGACACCCTGGACAAGGGTGCCAACTCATCGCAGGGCACAGAGATCACACTTTTTCTTCATTCTGATGTGAACATTAACTGATGCTTTTGACCTGTATCTGCATGATTGTCTGCACTGCACTGCTGCCACATGATTGGCTGATTAGATAACTGCATGACTGTGCAGGTGGTACATGTGTTCCTAATAAAGTGCATGGTGAGTGTATATACTACAGCTGTGAGCAGGGTGCTAATATGCTTAACCTTCTGCTGCCAGTTATAGGGTGACTGGCAGCAGTGTGCTTATGAGTTAGCAAGGGAGTGTGCTAGTGTGCTAGAACGCTAGCGTGCTAGTCTCTGGGGCTGCAGAGCAGCTAGGGCTGGTGTTTGATTTGCGGTGGCGTGTAAATTGGAAGCTGCTCCGCAGTGAAAAGCAGCTCGTAAATAGCATGGCAGCTCAGAGCCAGACGGGCATGATTGATGACACCATGGGCCCGATGGATGAGAAACACGATCCAAATAAATATCACATCAATCTCATCAATCACCCACACCCGAAGAGAGATAGAGAGTGAGAGAGACGAGAGAGACTAATCATTGTGAATAATTTAAGGCTACTGCAGAATGCTATTTTAGCAAAATCTCCTGTCTTATCCAAAGTGGCTGGAAAACGAACTGTTATCGTTAATACCTGTAGAGAACAGCCGAGAAACTCATACTGCTAACGCCTAAGAGACAAAGAGGAACTCAAGTATGTATGTATGGTGTGTGTCTGACACTGGAGACTCCTTCCATATGTGCTAAATAAATCTCATTACAGAAAACATCACCATATCAACGATTAATACAATTCAATATAAAATTCAATATAAACCTTGCAGCCAGAAATACTGTCCAAGCTGCTGTTTTAGAAAATTAATCAGCACCTTCTGACCAATCAGAATCAAGCATTCAGCAGTACTGAGCTATAATAGCAATTAACTGCGATAACTTTCGTATTTGTTTACTTGAAAATGACCAAGTGTTACCTACTAGACTAGAAAGCTAAAAACTAAATTAAAACTTGTGTTATTTAAGTTTCAAAACAAACACAGTTTCTGGACCATGACAAGATCATCGCCCCAGGTAGCTAGACGTGGTTCCGAAGGCATTGCCATTGTAGCTAGACGTGGTTCCATTGCCATTGTAGCTGGCAATGTATGCCATCACCTGGTATAGGAGACACTTAACTGTGGTACAGTAAAGCAATCATGCATTAGGTTTAAAATTCATAATTTCTCTACCTGTAGTAATGGATATAGGGAAATTGCTGTCTTTTGTTGGATTTTTTCCCCAATTCTTTTAAAAATTAAACTAAGTCAACCTAAATACAGCATTTCACAGATCCATAACTAACAGTTTAAACAACATTCTTCACATAGTTGAAATCTATTTCACAGTGGTTTATACAAAAGAGCCAAGAGCTTTATGCCATCTCACCTTCACATTTACTCCATCCATCCTTCCTTCCTTTATATCTACATCAGATTTTAATAACTTATCTGAACTGAAATACTGTCTCCATCTCAGGGTAATAGATTTTTTTTTGTCACGAGCTTAAGGCATCCCTGAGAAGAAGGCAGTGATGTTCATAAATCTCACTCTTGAGTTTTACTAATTAAACCATTTTGAATGAAGAACTCCCAGCAGGGTCTCTCTTCTGCTTCAATAAAACCACTGCTGTCAAACAAGTACAGGAGTTCTGCACTTCGTTTCTATTTTAATACAGTAAACTGTCAGCGCTCAATATTTACAACTTTTGAAAAAACAAACTTACCCAATTGCTAGATGTAGCAGTACTTTAACAGTGAGTTGGATTATACAGTTTTATAAGCACTGTGTTGGGTTTTTGTTGGTTATAAGCAGTGTGTTGGGAGTTACACGTAGTTAGCAGTGTGTAACGCCTGGTTTATACTTCTGCATTGGCATCACTACTTACTTCTAGGTTCTAAATCACAGATACTATGTGATTAAAGGTGCTATTAGGTATTGAAGTTGACCAGAAAGGATACACACTGATGAATGGATGGTATTTTAAAAATCATAGATAGCTATGAAAATTGGTTTGGAGTTCCTCACCATGAAGGTGTAAGTAACATCTTCATATGAATCATCATACAAATAGTACAAACATTCAGCCAGTCATTCTGGAGACATTGCACAAGAATCTTGGAAGGACAGATAGATGTACAGATGGATGGACAACCCGAAAACATAATGCCTCCCCTACTCAGTGGCGGAGGCATAAAAATAAAATGCAAAATAACAAGATGTGCTGGATCAAGTGCTATTTTATAAAGTGCTGAATAAGAAGAAGCCTTTATCTGTCACATATACTTTACTACAGAGTGAATTTCTTTTCTTCACATATCCCAGCTTGTTGGGAAGTTGGGGTCAGAACACAGGGTCAGCCATGATAAGGAACCCCTGGAGCAGAGAAGGTTAAGGGCCTTGCTCAAGAGCCCAACAGTGGCAGCTTGGCAGTGCTGGGGCTTCAACCCCTGACCTTCTGATCAGTAACCCAGAGCCTTAACTGTTAAGCCACCACTGCCCCAGGGCTAACACAGGTGTAACATGGCTAGGATTATTCATGCAGCAAGCCTACTGGCAATATCCTAAAATCATATTAGATGTTTATTTCAAGGCTTCTCATCTTCTCACTGTCCACTTCTGTCACAATGTTACATTACATACTACATTTGACAGTAAAGAAAACAATTTGATCTGCTTCTTCAGTCCACATTTTATATCCCCAGATTTGTTCAGGCTTAAAGGCAAGTGCTTGTGGTCTACATGCTATTGAAAATCACTGTCTTGAAGGCTTCTACTCAAGAGAAACCTGGCAACCTGGTGATTTTAATAATCCGATGGTGCACCAGAAAATTGACAGCATGTGTGTAACCCGACTCTGAATACAAGGAACTTTCCCTGTGTAAATACTGATGTGACTTTTGGACAGCAACTCTGACTACAGCAGTGTAATTGTAGGTGTACTAATAGTTCTAATTTGTTGGCAGTGCAGTGGGAGTTGTACTTATTTAGCAGCGAGGAAACAGAGAGGATGAAACAGCTAAGAAAAAAAGAGAATAGGGAGCTTTTTTACTGACACTGTTATAAATTTTCACAGACGTCAGAGATACAGTCTGGCTGAGGAAGCGAACCTTGTGTCAGCCTGACTACAATTGGGTGCCGTGTGTGTGTGTGTGTGTGTGTGTGTGTGTGTGTGTGTGTGTGTAGGATGAGGGATTGGTTGCCTCTGGGATTCTGACATATCAGGCCCCACTCCCCGTTGCCCTCAGTTTAGCCTTCACAAGAAAAGCTCTCAGAATCGGACAGAGCTAATTTACCATCTCTCCCTCTTTTCTCTCTCTCTCTCCCACTGCCTCCCTCCATTTCTCTCCTGCACACACACTCACTGCTTTCTTTATCTCTCTTTGTCTTTTCATTCTCATTCATCTCTTTCTACGTCTGCCATCTTCCTCTTTCTGCTTTCCCCATCTTCTCTGTCCAAAATCCTGCCCCACCCCCCCATCCCATTTGTATAAATGTGTGTGAGGTCTTGTTACAGCACTAGTGAGTTAGTAACTAATGGGGAATTTTAATGAGCTTATCGGGTCAAAAGCAGCTTAGTCCTCCAAGGCTCTAACAGTACGAATTAGCCAGCCTACTCTACAATAAGCTATTGTGCATATGTTGACGCTGCCTGAGTCATTAGGAACAACATATGCTGATAAACACATTGTTTCGTTATGCAAAAATGAGTATTAGTGAGCTTTTCTTTATTGTGCTGGTAAACAATCCATTATACAAGGAATGGGGAGGAGCAATGTGGTGTGTGGGTGTGTGTTTGTGTGATTATGAGTGTAACACGCACATTGCATGAGCAAAACTCTGATGCACAATAATTACAAAGCAGCATGCGTGCTTAAAACAGCTCAGCATAGCTCAGCTCAACTACAGAGCCCAGCACACCCCAACACAGAGCTATAAAGCCCAACACCCAACTACAGAGCCCAGCACACCCCAACACACAGCTATAAAGCCCGACACATAACTACACATAACTATAGAGCCTAACACACAATTACATGGATCAACACAAAACTCCAGAGCCCCACACACACACATAGCCAAACACCATAATACCCTAAACCACAGCTACATAAGCCATTATATTCTGAAGGGAAAGAAAAGAAGAAGATAAGAGATGTGATGAGGAGAGGAGGAATAAAGAGAGGACAGGGAGAAGAGGAGAAGAAGAATAGAGAAGAGACGATGGGGAGGAGGGGAGACATGCTACAATGCTCTGTGCTTAAACCAGGCAATACTGCACAAAAGTACGAAATATCAGCATGAAAATGTGAATTATGGTATGAAAATTGGGGATGGTATGCGTGAGAAATGAGAGAGTGAGGTGGACAAGAGAAAATCAGAGAAAGAGAAAAAACTGAGGTCGTGAGAGAGTGAGTGAGAGAGAGAGAGTGAGAAAAGAGTGTGTGAGAGAGGTGTGAACTCATAGTCGTTGATCATAGTCCATGTTTGTTTTACAACAATTCTCATCTGTTTTAGCTGAAGCTTCTGATCTAAAGCAGACTCTTGAAAACACACACACACACACACACAATACAGTTCCCTTTTTTCCTCACTGTGAATGACCCTAATGTCACTGTGCACATCTGGAGGTTTTATCATTTACTGGATGTGCAAAATTTACAAATTAACACCACATATATACACACACACACACACACACACACACACACACTCCTATTAATTTCACTTCAGACACTAAATAATAAAAAATAATTGAATAATATGCTGGCACTTTAAGGGGTTAAAGTTTTAAAAATACATATTTTCCAGTCGCTAAGTAACTTGCGATTTTAACCCTTTAAACAGCGAGCATATTGTGTATTCCATTCAGACGCAACTAAACACAACATAGTCTTAAGCTAAGCAACACGGCTGCCTAGCGTAAACCTGTCAGCGCTTTGTAACAGTCAGAGGTATAGTAAAGTTCCTTCCAGTTTTCCACCACAGGAAAGTCTTCAGGACTGAGGATGTTACATTTTGTGGGTTCTCAATAACAAGCTGCAATGTTCTTCAAGAGAAAGCGAGGGAATGACTATTATAATGCAAGTGATAATAGAATCTAACTTGTTTCATGAACGTCCTACAACATTAAATGTAACTAAATGGATAAAAAGTACATTTTGTTTTTTAGTAAGTAGAAAATTGTAACTGTTGGCAAATTACTATGGTATGTTGCTGTTGTTCTTTCAGCTGCTCCCGTTAGGGGTCGTTTTTTTTTTTTTTTTTTACACTAGACGCCCTTCCTGACGCAACCCTCCCCAATTTTATCCGGACTTGGGACCAGCACTGAGAACGCACTGTTGCGCGCAACACCAGTGGCTGGGGCCACAGCGGTGAGAGCGTGTGGCCTAACCACTAGTCCTCCACGGGCCCTGTGGCAAATTACTATGGTATAAAAGTAATAAAACAATTTGAGATGTTTTATAGGAAAATAATCAACTTTATGGTGGTAAATGTAAGTCTGATTCACATCGAACCACATCACAGCAACTGCGTCGTGTGTGTTCCTGAGCAGGACACTATGATACTATGATTTTAAACTTGAAAGTATGTGATTTGAGACACAACTTATGAAGAGACGTATGTGTCTGCACATGTACAATGGTGTTTCGTCCATTAATGCTTGGTGTGGATCACTAATATTTTACAGGTTGACAAGGAAACCTGGTAAGAAGGGAAGGTTCAATTCCTCTCTAGTGGATAAAGGCTTTAATCTATACAGTATAAAAGGTATGCCGGCATGTGTGTAAACAATACTGCTTATGTAATAGCCATGTGTGAACACATATGCATAGTTAGTTAAAGTATGTTACATAGCTGTTGAATTCTCGAATGTGATTGGTCAGAAAATGGTAATTATATTTTATATTTATATATTTTATATTTATATTCAAAATCACAGGTTTGACATTTATTTAACATTTTTGAAAGGAGTCTCCAGCGTCTGTGCTTTGTAAACACGTAGTAAGTTTTGCACCACAGGAAAACTCTTTAGGACTTTCCAGTTTCCCTCGAATGTTTTATTTAACTCAAGAGATAAAAAATTAGAGGCTAGTGACAGAACAACTGTTTAGAGCTGCTGTAATGTAAGTGATAACAGGAACTAACATGTCTTTCGAATGTTCCACAACATGAAATGTAACTATAAATGGTTAAAAAGCATTGGCAATTCCTGGTGGAATAAGAGGAATAAAACGAGCTGTTATAGGAAAACATCACTTCAGGGTGGTAACAGTACTTTTACAGTAAGTTTCCTATAACTGCATGACCCATCTTCTTTTACTGCACATGCAGCACACTAGTTCTCTCTCATAAATGAATTGAGTAGAGAATAAAGCCAGTCAGACACTAAAGCAGTCATGATTTGGAAAACGTTCTTACTACTGAAGGCGCGACTGAAAGAGAAAGCCTTAGTGCCATCACTAACAAAGAAGTGTGTGAGAAATAAGCTAGATCAATTATTCAAATCCTTCATTTAAGAATGTCCAGCAAGTGAAGAGGACCGTGCGTGCTTTACTGCAAGTGTGCAGGGATGGTGTGAGTGTGTGCGAGTGTGTGTGTCTGTGTGTGCTAATGGAGGAAAGGTCAGCAAGCTTTATTAACCTCCCAACACCTCTCCACCTCACTGATAAAGTCGCTCCTGACACCACACACACACATACACACACACACACACACACACACACACACACACAGCTAGCCACACTGACTTCCTCTTGCTCTTTTTCCTAGATCCCTCTGCTGTGTTTTACTTAATTGCTTTCTTACTCTCTTTTCACTCTCTCTTTTCTTTCTCTTTCCTTTCATTACCGTATTAAATCATTACCATATTAAGTCAGGTTATGGACAAGCATTTAAATCAATGAAATAAAAATACATGATTTATTTATTAATCAGTCAATAACGATTGTGTTTATCATTTAGAATGAACACAATGTCAAATTGACAGCTACTATTATTAAAAATGTGTTTATACGTGTGTGTAGTTATATGCAATAAGTAAGGCATAAAACATAACAGGGTGTGCTGTTATAGGAAAACAATCAATGACGGGTCCCAAAGTGTTTTCTGCGTCT
This sequence comes from Pangasianodon gigas, assembly GCA_022758105.1. NCBI lineage: Eukaryota > Metazoa > Chordata > Actinopteri > Siluriformes > Pangasiidae > Pangasianodon > Pangasianodon gigas. Next base: position 24,856,507 of record CM040463.1, on the reverse strand, counting down.
TACAGCAATTTGACAACATAAAAAAAAATGTTTAAAGAATACGAACAGAAATAATAATAATAATAATAATAATAATAATAATAACCTCCAGCAAATCCATGAGCAAATCTGACTGATCTGTCTCTTATACTCTTTATTTTTTTCTCTCTCTCTCTCTCTCTCTCTCTCTCCCTGGCTCAGATTATTCTGTCTCTTCTCCTCTTGTAACAGGTTTTTCTGTCTTTCTTTCTCTCTCTGACCAGGTTTTTCTGTCTCTTTTACTCACTGAACAGATCTTTTCTGTGACAGTTTTTTTTTCTATCACTCTCTCTATTAACACGTGTTTTCTCGCTCTCTCTCTCTCTCTCCAAATTTTTCTTTTTTTCCCTCTCTGACCAGGTTTCTCTGTCTATCCTCCTCTATGGACATGTTTTTCTGTCTTTTGTTCTCTTTTTTTTGTCTCTTTGACCAGGTTTTTCAGTCTCTCCTCTATTAACAGGTAACACGTTGACTATGAACAGGTTTTTCTGTCAGACTGTCTTTATATTAATGTTTTTCTGTCATTCCTCCTCTGTTAACAAGTTTTTCTTTCTCTTCTCCTCTATTAGCAGGTTTCTCTGTCTGTCCTCCTCTATTAACAAGATTTTGTTCCTAGCTCATGCAAGTAAGCACACTTTCCCCCTGAATATATAATATTTAATTTATTTAATATATTGAGTTGGAGTTCTCTCAGAACCTTAAAGCGCTTGATATATCAAAGATTTGTATACACAACTTTCTATAGGGATTACACAGAATGATGTGAAAAACAAAAAAACAACCAGCGAGTGGAAGTTCAGCAGGTGGAAACACCTGTTGAGAAGAAAGAGGAGAGGTCTTTCAGAATGGTCTGAGCTGACAGAAGGGCTACGGTAACTCAAATAACAACTCTTTACAACCGTGGTGAGCGGAAAAGCATCTCAGAATACACAACACATACAACCTTGAAGTGAATGGGCTACAACATCAGAAGAACAGAAATCTGAGGCTACAGGCTCACTGAAACTAGACACTTGCAGACTGGACAAAAAAGTCTTGATTTCTAGTGCAATATGCTGATTGTAGGGTCAGAATTCAACATACCAACAGCATGAATTCAACTGTTCAGGCTGGTGGTGGTGGTGTAATGCTGCGGGGAATGCTTTCTTAGCACACACTGGGCCCCTTAATACCAAAAGAGCAGCCTATCTTGCTGACCACGTGCATCCTTTTCTCTGTCTCTCCTCCTCTATTAACAGGTTTTTCTGTCACTCTTTCTCTCTGTTAACAGGTTTTTCTGTCGCTCCTCCTCCTCCTCTATGGACATGTTTTTTTTTCTGTCTCTCGTTCTCTCTCTGACCAGGTTTTTCTGTCTCTCTTTATCTAGAAACAGGTTTTTCTCTCTCTGCTCTATTACCATTTTTTTTTCTCTCTCTCCTACTCTATAGAGATCTCTCTCTCTCTCTTTTTTAAAATCTTTTTCTGTCTTTCGAGACATTTTTTCTGTCTGCTTTCCTCTATGGACAAGTTTCTCTATGAACAAGTTTTTCTGTCTCTCCTCCTCTCTCCATTTATCTGTGTACTTGGCCAGGATTTTTTTTGTGCTTAGCATCTCAGGTCTGGTGCCAGTGTAGAGATTTGTCTCAAAGTAACAAACTGACAAATTGATGTGTTTTGCTGTTTTATTGCATAATGACAATTTTCCAGATAGAAAGTGCGTGTTTGTTTGATAATTTGATGAATTGTAACTTGTGATGTGCTCTGAGCTTGACCTGTCTTAGTCACTGATAGCCACTGATGAGTGAGATGTGTGACTAACTGGCATTTCACAGTTCAGCTCTTAGAAAATTTCTTAGATCTTAGAAATTTTTTTTAAATGGATGTGCTTGCCTAAAAATTCAACCTGAACTGTAATACCTTAGAATTTGTAATGCTAATAGGGAATGACCTAATTCTCTCCTTGTGAGAAAACAGGATTTTCAAGATGGTTTGTTTGCATGGCCTCTCTCACTGCAGCAGGGCTTCATCTGGGAGACAGGAGCCTCGGGGCAGCAGTCCTAATTTGGGCTCTCTATTGTATTCACAAAGGGAATAAACTGAATAAATCGTACTTTGACAAATAAATAAATCTTCAAAACATGTGATCTGGTGTGTCTGAACATCCTCAAGCACTCAGTGTGCTAAATGGGAATTCCTTAGAGTGACATCAGCACCGGCTCACACACACACATGGAGACACAGTCACATAAAGCAAGCTAAACACTACTCTGAGGAAGTGTGCATGGCTTTCTTGATGCTTATTAATTGAGCAGACTAATTGTCTCTAATGTGTGTGATGAGGTGTGGAACGACCGCAGCAGTGGGGAGAAACAACTCACTTCCTTTACCCTCTCTTTCACTCTCTACAACTCTTAAATCTTTATGTATGAGCTTTGCTTGACAAATTCACATCATTTAACCTCTCCTTCTCTCCCTCTCTCTCTCTCTCTCTCTCTCTCTCTCTCTCCTTCCCTCTGCCTGTCACTTTTCTCTTTCCTTCCCTCTCCTCTACTGCTCTAATGCTCACTGATGTCCAGCTGTTCATGAGCTCTGTAGGAGGGAAATGACTTGTCACCTAGAAATGCAGGCTTCCTGCTCCGGTTCTGACAGTATTCAATGGTGTATATGTGTGTACCTATAGGGGGGATCTTACGAGCACATGAATTAATTAAAGCCTCCACAGGATTTTGTTCCTAGCTCATGCAAGTAAGCACACTTTCCCTCTGAATATATAGTATTTAATTTATTTAATATATTGAGTTTGAGTTCTCTCAGAACCTTAAAGCGCTTGATATATCAAAGATTTGTATACACAACTTTCTATAGGGATTACACAGAATGATGTGAAAAACAAAAACATCCGATGAGCTGAAGTTCCGCAGGTGGAAACGCCTTGTTGAGAAGAAAGTGGAGAGGTTTTTCAGAATGGTCTGAGCTGACAGAAAGGCTACGGTAACACAAATAACAATTCTACAACTGTAGTAAGCAGAAAAGCATCTCAGAATACACAATACATACAACCTTGAGGTGACTGGGCTACAGCAGCAGAAAAATAGAAATCTGAGGCTACAGGCTCACTGAAACAAGACGCTTACAGATTGAAACAAAAAAAAGTCATCTTGATTTCTTCTGCAATATGTTGATTGTAGGGTCAGAATTCAACATACCAACAGCATGAATTCAACTGTTTAGGCTGGTGGTGGTGGTGTAATGGTGAGGGGAATATTTTTTAGTCCACATTGGGCCCCTTAATACCCATAAAGCATTGTTTTAATGCCACAGCCTATCTTCCTGACCACATGCATCCCTTTATGGTTACACACATTTATCTCAAACTGGTTGCAAGAACATGACAGTGAGTTGAGTGTGCTTCAATGGCCACCCCAGTCACCAAATCTGAATCCAATAGAGGACCTTTGGGATGTGGTGGAATGGAAGCTTTGCAGCATGAAAGTACAAAATCTGAAGTAATTGTATGATACAATCAGGTCAACCAGAATCTCAATCTGCTGAGAGGGAGGGTGGGAGTGAGTGGTTCCGATCCAATATTAGTATGGTGTTTCTAATACAGTACCATCACTAATGAACTGGATTTAAAAACACCTATAGAGCCAGCACTCCAAATTTTCTCTAAATGCCCAATTCTACAACAAGGCTAGTCTTCACACCTTCAAAAAATACCAATTTTAACAGAGCTGATGCTGTGAAATTTCAAATAGACCACAAAACAAGATGTGTTTATTCGTGTGTAGTGTCTGTTAATAAAAAAAAAAAAAAAAAAAGACAATAATAAATAGGAAGGTTAAATAGTTAAATAGACTACAGTGAGCATATGATGGCGCTGACTGTGTTTACATTCACATTAACAAGCCAATCATTATGGGCAGTAACCGGATTATTCAAGTGCCCATGTGAACAGCATATACTGTATAGAATATCATAATCACATTAAAGTGTTACAGGTATCAGATTCATTAAAATCCAGTGTCTCATTTATCAACGGAGTATATGTACTTTTCAACACATAGAGTGGGATTTATTAAAATAAACCTTTGCTTAGCAAAAATGTTGAAAACGTGAAAAAAAGTGAAAAATGCTGTACGTAGGGGCTTGTCATGGTGGTCATGGTGTTGGACTGCTAATACTTTGATCTACCCATGTAAGTAATTACAAGTTTGTGGTCACTCTAAAATCCTGTAAAAGGCTAACAGTCGGCTTGGGATTGAAAGCAGCATGGCTCATCTCACTTTATTGGAGGATGCTGCGCAAGTTTTCAGGGTCTGGACCGTTTTTTTTTTTTTTTTTTTAAAGCTAAAAGCTCCAATTCCCCCCAAAAAATACTGCTAAATTTGTGACATCAGCTGGGACCTAAATTGGAAACAAGGCACAAAAAAATGTGATACCTGTACGTGTCCAAGTCTTTTAAACCAACAGTTTTTGGCTACAGGCGCATTTCAAAGAGAATTTGAGAATATAGTGGGTATTTCCCAAACATTATTGAGTAGGATTATGCCCGCTGTGTTGGATGACATGATTTCTCTTTGCTTGACCTTTATCCACAGCCACATGTGAAACAGGATTTCCATGCAATCGCTGTCTTTCCTGACGTCAAAAGCTTGACTTTAATCTTGTCACAGTTAAAGAAGCATCAGAAAACCAATCCCAACAACTTCTGTTGTGTGACACATTAGTTCTGTATTCAAGACTGCCAATGTCAAGTCCAAGACAAATCCAAGACCATCACTAGCCGAGATCGAGTCAAGACCGAGTCCTAAGAGGGTCGAGGCCAAGATCAAGACCAAAAACCATCAAATCCTTTTCAAGGCTGAGTCTTTACTTTTTGTGCAAAGCACCAACGGTTGGCTGTTTTCCTAGAAAAGGAATTACTTCTTGTTAAACTTTGTGCATGTGAAAAATAAAAGAAAACATGAGCAATTTTTTTTTTTTACCAACTCTCAGTCAAAACCAATACCATATTTAGCCACCAACAATCTGGTTGTACAAACATAACTATTTTTGGATCAAAATCAAGAAGAAAAATCAAGAACAACAGTATTATTGTGCAAACATAAAACCTCCCAAATAAATATTTTGCAGTAAAGTGACTTGAGACCTCAAACCTAATTTGTTTTCTGAAAAGAAGTACATAACAGGATTAATTAAAAACGGTATAAACATGAATTGTTTAAGAAAATGAAATAAAATAGCATTTAACAATGCTACTCAGCTATTTTGTTGATAAAATAGCTAACTACTGTTGACAGGCTCATGTAGATTTGAGGTTTTGCCAGATTGGTGATGTAATTATCACTAAAATCTTATTAGATTATTTTGTACATGTAAAAACATTCAAACGTTGCCTTGGCTTCTGAAGCCAGGAGCTCTCTACTCCAGTGTTTCCTCAGCTGGGTTCTGAAGTTTCCTGCACTGCATGTCTTGTTTTTCCTGCTCGAACACACTTGATCCAAAGAATCAGCTAATTAACCGACCTGCTTTTTTTCTG
>CM040463.1:24797677-24850868 GCA_022758105.1 Pangasianodon gigas | reverse complement strand
TTTTTTTTTTTTTTTGGAAAAAAAAACGTTCTCTTTTACATTCTTTTGGAAGTACTCTTGGTTTAAAAGGACTTTACTTTTTATGCCTAGAAGCTTAACTGTTACACTTCAAATAGTATATAGGATTCATTCATTCATCCACAGCTGAATTATGAAAGTGACAGAGAGTGAGGTAAAAATTGTGTCTGTTCTTATATGCACTGAAGGATAGATGGATGGATGGATGGATGGATGGACAGATGGATGGATATATGGAAGGAGGCTGGTTTTAGTGAGGTCTAAAGTTGTATGGTGTATGATTAAACATTCACCCCAATAAACTACACACATAACTGCTCTTATGTGTAGCAATGGATGGATGGACAGATGGATGGATGGATGGATGGATGGTGTTAGTGAGATTCAAGATTGTCTGGAGTATGATAGAACATTCATACCAATAAACCACACACACAAGTGCTCTTTTATGCATCAGTGAATGGATGGATGGATGTCTAGATAGATGGTTGGTGGTGTACATATATATATATGTACAGTATATAGGGTGTGTATGTGTGTGTGTGGGCTAAGGTAGCAAAGGAGAAAGGGAACATTATGCTGACATTGTTGTGTAACGCAGGGAACGATATACATGTGCGCACGCGCACACACACACACACACACACACACACACACACAAGCGTCTTTCACAGGCTTCTATTTACCTCTATGTGACCTCCACACACACACCTGTGTAGCATGTGCAATTGGAAATTGGAATAACACACTAGTCTTGTGCAAACAGGAGACTGTCTGGTCTGCTCTGGTGTGTGTGTGTGTGTGTGTGAGTGGTGTAGTAGGCAGAGCAATTGTGCCAGTCAGCAGTGCAGGGTTAGATGGCTCTGTCACCATTGACCGATGAGTACTGCAGGAGCAATGCAGCTATCCATTCTGAGAGAGAGAGAGAGACAGAGATGGAAGAGGGAGTGGAGGAGAGAGAGGAAGGGAGGAAGGGACAGAGGGATGTAGAGAAAGGGGGGGATGCAGACAGATAGAGGCAGACAGAGGAAGAGAAAGAGACAAAAAGAGAGAAGTAGAGAGATACAGACAAACAGAATAAGAGAAGTAGGGATCTAGACAGAGGGAGAGAGACATGCAGGAGAGCAGAGATGACATTTGTACACGCAAACACACACACACATACACACACACACGCTAGAGTAACACACTGAACGTGCTACAGTCTCTCTCTCACACATACACACACATACACACACATACACACTTAGGAATGACCGGGGGTCGAGGTGTTACACGACTTACACTGACACCTTGCTGAATTATTTATCTGACAAGCCAACCGAGTCAGCGACACAGCCATCGATCCCTAAATCACACCCTCTGCTTCTCTCGTGTTTTCGCTTTCACAATCCCTCTCTCTCCCTCATGCACACACGCACACGCACACACACACACAATATAACCCTTGTCTACAGTGATGGGTCTAGTCACAGATTTTGTGTCAGCATCAGGATGTAGACAGGGAGGGACTGATGAACCAGTGACCTTCCCTTTGCACTTGATTCGATTTATCTCCACATATATATTTCAAACACGATTATACCCCAGAGCTGTTGAAGTCTCAAATCTGATTGGTTAGAAGCTCATGATTAATTTTCTATAACAGCAGCTCTGACAGTAGTGCAGAAGTCTGAATATATTATCGTTTCTATAGTAACAGCTAAGACTGTATGGTGGAAATTCTACATAATCTAACACTAATAATAAATTTAAAAAATGTGTTATTTAAGAAAAGAAAAACATAATCATTGACACTGTGAAGTTTTCTGTAAGGAGACACTCATTTAACAGTTATGGAAGGAGTCTCCAGTGTTGGTGTGTTGTAACAGTCAGCAGTAAAGATGTACATTTTCCACCATAGGAAAGTCTTCAGGATGGAGGATGGTGTAGTTTCTTGGTAACAATCCAAAATCTAGTGGAAAGCCTTCCCAGAAGAGTGGAGGTTATTATAACAGCAAAGGAGGGACTAAATGCTGAGGATAGTCCCACATGGACAGCCTAAAAATACTGGTACCACTTAGAAACCACGAAGATGGCTTTGGACTGCAATTGATACAAACAGTTATGGTATGATGACTTAGGACTGCAATTGCTATGATAGCTTTAGGACTGCCATTGCCTCCACTCTCAGTTTTGCACTCAAGTCTCCATCAGTGTACCGTTGATAACTTCAACAAAATAGACTTCATGTTAAACCTAATGAATTTCCTGGTTACAGAATGGTACTTTCTGACCATATAGCACACAGTTATAGAAGGGAATTATTTATATTTGCACTATCCGGTGTCACCCAGATGAGGATGGGTTCCCTTTTGAGTCTGGTTCCTCTCAAGTTTTCTTCCTCATATTGTCTCAGGGAGTTTTTCCTTGCCACAGTCGCCTCTGGCTTGCTCATTAGGGATACATTTATAAATTTTAAAATTATATCCGGAATTTATATATTTCTGTAAAGCTGCTTTGTGACAATGTCCATTGTTAAAAGTGCTATACAAGTAAAATTGAATTGAATTGAATTAAATCTGGAATGTGATGTTCAACAAGCACATATGGGTGTGAATTTTGGCCTTACAGTGTACTTCAAACAGGAAGGACACAATTGAAAAAAACTATTTCAGCCATTTGCCCTTGTTGTGACCTCAACCACTCAACCGTTCTTGAGATATCACACTAACAAGAAACTTGGACGAATGGATGGACGGATGGCAAAAATTGTAGATAGCCATAAAATGGGCCTGAACATGACAGTGTAACATCTCTGCATGCCAAACAACAAGGAAGCTATTGAAGGAAAACTATTTCAGACATCTGACCTTGCTGTGACCTTGACCCTGTTTGGCTCAATTCCAAAATCTAACCAGTTCATGCTGTTGGTTATATTGAGAATTCCATATAAACAAACATTCAACCACTTGTTCTTGAGATATTGCGCTAAAGAGAATCTCGGACGAACACACGGACAACCGGAAAACATAAAAAGTGAAGAGAGCAGGATATTCCAAAAGAATTCAGATCCATAATTAAAAATGTTGCCGTTGTAATCCATGCGCTTTTAAACAAGTATCAAATGAGCAATGTTTTGAAATCGTTTGCTAAATGTTGGCAGTGCTGTGGTGAGTAAGTGTGCTGTGGCGTGCCGTTGTCGAGCTCGCGGGTGTAATGTGAGCTCTCGGAGCGCTCAGTGTGTAACTCCAGTGTGACTGTGTGTGAACTGAGGCCAGCATGAATTCTACACCATGACGTGAAATTCCCTCTAATGCATCAATTACAGGGCGGGTAATCTCACTGAGAGCAGAATTAATTACGAGGACTAATGAATTATCCCATTATGACAGTTAGAATAGCTTTCGATTAGACAGAGAGAGAGAGAGAGAGAGAGACAGAGAAGGAGGTCAAGTTGGTGGGTGAAATGGGGGACAAAAAGAAAAATGAAGGAGGGCAACATGGGGGTTTGAGATAAATGAAGTAGTGTGTGTGTGTGTGTGTGTGTTACTGATGAATGTGAGTATATTTGTGAATATAGTGGTGGTGGTGTGTGTGGGTATGAATGTAGATGTGTGTATAAATGCAAACTTCATGCATATGTATGAGCATGTGCAGGTGTATGAGAGCTAATAGGAGTGTGTGTGTCAGTGCGTGAGGGCAGCTGTATATAAGCATGCCTGTAAATTTGCGTGTGTGTGTGTGTGTGTGTGTGTGTGAATGCAATCTTTAATATGTAGGTGCTGCTCAGGTGAAGCCCAGGAGCCCCTGCTCAAATCTGATTGGCTACGAGTCACCAACCTGCTGAGAATACACATCGTGCACATGCACATTAACACCACACACAATATATATATAACATTACATCGCTCCTTCTCCCTGATTGTCTGAGGGATAATGTGTGTGTGTGTGTGTGTGTGTGCGCGCGCTAGTGATTCAACTTGCGAAGAGGTGTGTAAAAAATTGAAAATGCCAAAAGCTTTTTTGATTACTGTGTTGAGGATAATCATAGGGTAATATGTGTGTGTGTGGTGTGTGTGTGTGTGTGTGTGTGTGTGTGTGAGAGAGAGAGATGAGTGAGAGAGAAAGTGTGCCCTGCGGGTGGCCAGATTGGAGTAGCACCCCTGAGTGAGACATATGGCAGACACACACACACACACACACACACACACACACAAACACAAACACCTAGTCCTCTATTACAATCCATTTCTATTTACTTGTATATTAGCAGAGCAGCTAGCGAACGTCTTTTGGCTTACATTTTTTCAAATAAAAGTTGCAGTTTTTGCAAAAAAAAAGGGAAAAAAAGGGAAAAAAAAAAGGTGTCATGCTGCTTTCAGAGCCAGTGTCTAATCTGTCTAATCCCCATTCTGCCTTTCCACTGCAAAACAGGAAATTAGTTCACCAAAACGCTGCTGGCTTGGGAGAGAACCGGAGATGTCAGGGGCTTGGAGACGGCGTCATTTCACTCACAACATCTCAAGTCATTTACATAAACTCATTAGCACACACCAAAAAGAAAATATTTCTTTCTTTCTTTTTTTTAAACCCAACAATGAACAAATCTAAGGTAGAAAACAAAAAAGCATTTTACCAGAAAAAAAACAAGCTGAATGGGAGCTGTGGTGTTAATGGTAAATATAAAAACTTCCTTTGACTAATTGTCCACAGTCATATGTTACCATATTAATTGGACAATTTGGAACGATGCATTGATTTAAAAAGCAACGAGTGAAATGAATCAAGGCAACAATCATAAATCAATTCTAATCAATTCTAATGGAAATCGTATCGTATCAGATTGAGTGGTATTGTCAAATATTGAATCATTGCTTTAAGAATTAAAATCGTACACTATTGTAGCAGATTCAGTTGTATCATCAAATATTAAATCGTAGCCATAAGAGTTAAAATCGTATCGTATTGTGACCTATTTATTCAGTGGTATTGTCAAATATCAAATTGTTGCATTAAGAATCCAAATCATATCATATCAGATCATATCATATCAGTGCTACGGTTAAATATCGAATCATTGCTGTAAGAGTGGAAATTGTATTGTAGAGCCTACTGATTCAGTGCCTTATGAATCAAAATCGTATTGTATCATAGCAGATTCAGTGGTATCGTTAAATATCGAAATCATATTGTAGTCTACTGATTCAGTTGTATTGTCAAATATCAAGTCGTTGCCTTACGAATCGAAATTGTATCATAACATATCATATAGTAGCAGGTTCAACTGCATCGTCAAATATTGAATCGCTACCTAAAATCATATCATAGCAGATTCAGATGTATCATCAAATATTGAATCGTAGCCATAAGAGTTGAAATCATGTCATATTGTAGCCTATTGATTCAGTGGGACTGTCAAATATCGAATCGTTGCATTAAGAACCGAAGTGCTATGGTAGCAGATTCAGTGGTACTGTCAAATATACCACTGTATCATATTGTTTCACGTTCACTGGTATCATCATACATCAACTCGTTGCCTCAAAAATCAAAACTGTAGCCTATTGTGTTGTATCGTGTCAAATCATATCATGACCGATTCAGTGGTATTGTCAAATATCGAATCGTTGCCTCAAGAATTGAAATCAGAGTGTTCATATGGATATCCTCTGGGTTGTCTGGTTTCCTCCCACCTCCTGAAAACATGCTAGTAGGTGCAATGACTACGATGAATGACTCCAGGTCTGAAAGTGTGTGTGTTGCCCTGTGATAGATTGGCATCCCATCCAGGGTGCATTCCTGCCTCGCTCACAGTATTCCTGGGATGGGCTCCGGATCCACCATGACCCCGACCGGGATAAAGCGCTTACTGAAGACGAATAAATGAATATATTTTGTCATGGAACAAATAAAAAAAGTAGTAGAAAAGTACATTATTTATTTTCACAGCTTTGCTGTAGTACATTTATTTCTGTAATCCATTTGTATTTTAGTAATTTAAATTTAAGTTATTACTTGGACTGACATTTTCTTCTGTGTAAATGGGAAACAAATCTATTTATATGTTCAATTTTGATAAATGGCTGTGTGTGTGTGTGTGTGCATTATCACAATACTGTTATGCTTATTGTTATTATTGTTATATTATAAAAGTGGCTTTAAGTCAATGGAAAAGATAATTAAATCCTTTACTGCAGTTATGCACATGCACACGCACACACACACACACACACACACACAGAACACAGAACACAGAAATGACACCCATTGTTGTTGCAGCAGCATGGTGTTTGTGTGTGTGTGTAAACTTTCATTTATATCTTGTGTATGAATTATGTGTGCATTATGTACGCATTACATGCACCACATAAACAAACACACACACACACACACACACATACGCACACACAGATATTTTGTAGATACACACACTGGATACTAGACCTCATTAGGAACCATTTGTTGTAGATGTGTGTACCGGACTGTAACAATGGAAACCAGCAGGTGCAATATTGCCACTGTGCGTGTGCTCGAGTGTGTGTATGTGTGTGTGTGTGTGTGTGTGTGGCCATATATTTATACAAATATGAGATATTTTCTCCTTGTAGGGACATCTAGCTGAAATTAACAAATTAGATTTATCATAGCTAGAGAACAACATGGACACATTTTTTTGGCATACACACACACCCACACACACACACACACACACTTAAGTAACTGTATTCAGCTGTAATTTTAAGCGATTATGCACTGCACTTGTGTGTGTGTGTTCTCACTTGTTTGTGCTTTTCTTCCCTCCTTCCCTGTGCGTATGTAAAAGCCTGCTTTATCTGCTTTATCAAAACACACTTTTACACATTAGGCTTTTAAACATATACACATACACACACACACACTCCTCCAGACTGCACTTACAGTATACACACTTGATCATCCACACACACACATACAGCTAATGTCACACATAAGATCACTAATGAATGCTGTGTTCACATGCTGTGTTCATTACTTAATAATGCTGTCTCTGTGAGCAACAGCCAGTAAAATTCTTCTTCTTCTTCTTCTTCTTCGGGGGCCAAGCACCAACTGTGCGTAAGCACCCTATTATGATTGTATGTTTCATATTACTATTATTATTATTATTATTATTATTACACTTCCACATGGGAGTCTAATAGAATGCTTTGTAGGCTTTTTATGGAATTTGGCATAGGGAAAGAGGACTGTCTCACCTACATAACCAGCAATTTTGTTATATAGCCCTCAAGCGCTAACAGGCAAAGTTGGACAAATGTTTGCAATGATACCTCCACAACGCAACGTCGGAGAAATGTACTTCCACTTTCCTCTGATTCTTTTGGCCATGCTGAGTTCCTCGGATACCATGATGTTAATTTCCGACATATAGAATGTACTGCTATTTTTCAATATTCATCAGGAGACGACATATGTACACCATATTTGTAGATGACTTAAGGACCTGAGCCTAAGCGACTCAAAGAAGTTCTGTTTAAATTCACCTCTGAGTGTTATATAATGCCCAAATGGGTGTTGTATAATGTGCAAAATTCATAAAAATGCTCAAAACTTTCAAAGTGCTCAATAGTAAATCAAGATTTTTCATTCTCTTCATTGCCTGGAAGGTTCCCGAGTGTTCAGGAACTAACAACGTTGTGGTACGTGAAACAGGAAATCGGGCATATTAAATTTTAAAGAAAGACACTTTTTCTGCTTCTTCTCCCACACATTTTGTCCAATAACCAGGTTGGAAGACAGTATCAGGAGACCAGTCCTGAACAAAAGCTGTTTCTCAGATTCTTTGATACGATGGACGTAAAAATTTGATGGCAATGTCACCAAACAGGAAGTGAGGGTATATCTCAACAACGTTGTGACATATTCAGACCAAACGTTGTACATGAGTGAAGGACCAGGACCTAAGGGAAGGACCAGGACCTCAAAGAAGTTTAGTCAAATTTCACCTCTAGGAGGTAAAAGGCGCTTAACTTCTGAACCGCACAACATCAAATTATGATTCTTCTTTCTCTTGATTCCCGGGAAGGTGCTTGAAGTGTTCTTGATGTAACAAATTTGTGATATGCCAAACACAAAGGAAGTCGGCCATTTGAACAAAAGTTTTTAGCTTCTTCTCCTAGAAACTTTGCCTAATCTTAGTGAAATTTGAACCATTGCATAGGCAGACCATGCTGAACAAAACGTATTTCTTGGATTTTTGAAATTCAACACAGTTTGTCTGTAAATTTGATTGTGAAGTCATCAAACAGGAAGTGTAGACATAACTCAGCAATGGCTTGTTGTATTGCCATCGAATTTAGTATATTCTGTGTATGTGTATGATTCCCTTACACAATTCCCTTAATAATAAGAATAATAATAATAATAATAATAATAATAATTAGAATAATAATTATTATTATTTACTACTGCATAATTATATACATTTTAAGTGGGTTATTAAAACACTTGTCTTACTCTCATTAAGCAAAACTCATTAAGCAGAGATATTTTGGCTCCTTTAGTTTTTCCAGCTGCATGTCAAAACACTTTTCAAAACAAATTTTGCTTCATGAGGACCAGCCAAATCTCCAAATTGTCACAAATTACTCTCACTTTGGGGACATTTATTCCTCTCAAAGGGCTAGACACACACACACACCTCTGGAAAAAAAATAAAACCCTTTAATGCCACTGAAAAACAAAGCCAAATGAGTCAAATTGGGTATTGATTCATGGAGGGAAATGTGTGTGTGTGTGTGTGTGTGTGTGTGTATAATGACCTCCCCATAGTGGCACAGTAAGTGTGACAGCACCTCTGCTGATTCATAATGTGTTGTGCTATAATGTGTGTTATTCTGTGAGCTGTGTTGTGTACACTCGTGTTGATCCTTGTTGTGCTGTGTGGTGTGCTGCATTTTTTCTGTTGTTCTGTGATAAGACGTGCTTTGATTGTGTTATGCTGTCACCTGTCATATTGTGCTATATTATTGTGTCATTTTGCATTGTGCTTGAGGTGTGTTGTGTTTTTGCCACATTTCATTGTGCTTGCGTGTGATCTTTATATTACTGTATTGTGTTGTGCTATACTGGGCTGCATTGTGTTGTGCTGTAGGATTTTAGTGTGCTTTTCTGTCTCGTGTCATGTTGTTCTATATCGCTCTTCTGTATTGTGTTCATTCGTTTGCGTTGTCGTGCTGTATTGTGTTAAACTCACTGTTCATGTTCTTGAACATGTTGAGGATGGGCAGGATCTGTCTGTAGTACGGCACCAGAGCTTCTCCCACCATCTCTCCTGACACGACGAGGTGCTGCAGAACCTTCAGCGTGGTACAGATCACCTGCTTGTTCCTGGTGTTCAGAGCATCTAAGACAGAGAAAGAATGACAATCAGGGCTTTTTTTCCACCGTGCATCATTTTTATTTGCTACCTTCACAGTTCAGTGGCGTTATCTGTATACTGAATGCTCAGTTATCCTAATATTCCTATCTGTATTAAGATTTTAACCCAAAGTGGGTGTGGCCTAAGCCAATTTAATTTTCTATAACAGCAGCTCTGATAGTAGTTCCGCCTGCAAATACGAGGCTTATATTAATACCACTGATAACGTTTTAATATGTAATCATTTCTACTGCAACAACTCGTCCACAGAAACTTGTAAGGTTGATGCTTCACATGCTAACCCATGTGTAATTGTTGATATGGCAAACTTCTCTATGAGGAGACATTTACTTAACATTTATTGAAGGAGTCTTCAGTGTCAGAACTTTGTAACCATCAACTATAAAGTTATACTTTAAGTTTTTTAAGCTTGTAGCCTCAGATTTCTGATGTGGACTTGTGCTACTGTATCCAATCCACCTCAAG
Organism: Pangasianodon gigas; assembly: GCA_022758105.1. Taxonomy (NCBI): domain Eukaryota; kingdom Metazoa; phylum Chordata; class Actinopteri; order Siluriformes; family Pangasiidae; genus Pangasianodon; species Pangasianodon gigas. The sequence goes on along the minus strand of CM040463.1, from coordinate 24,840,982 downwards.
GTTCAACATGTTGTGCATATGCTTTTCTGCTCACCACAGTTGTACAGAGTGGTTATTTAAGTTACCATAGTCTTCCTGTCAGCTCGAACAAGTCCAACCATTCTCCTCTCATCTCTCTCATCAACAAGGCCGTTTTCCAGCTGTAGAACTGGCATTCACTGGATGTTTTTGTTTTGTGCACTGTTCTGTATAAACTCTAGAGACTGTTATGTGCGAAAATCCCAGGAGATCAGCAGTTTCTGAAATACTCAAACCGGCCCATCTGGCTCCACAGTCAAAGTCACTGAGATCACATTTTTCCCCATTCTGATTTTGTGAATATTAACTGAATCTCTTGTCCTGTATCTGCATGATTTTATGCATTGTGCTGCTGGCGCATGATTGGATGACCGGATAATTGAATGAATGGGCAAGTGGACAGGCTCCTATTAAATGTATTGGATTTGGTTGTCAAGACGGAGTGAAACAAACAGGGTGTAAACACAGAAGGGCCATGATGAAAAAGAAGGAAAAATAAAGAGAGGAGAAAATGTTTCAGAGGGAAAGAACTTCAGTTTCTAATCTCTTAAACACTTGGTGTATTATTCAGCTATTCAACAGTAACACATACTATGAATTATTCAGTAACTACAGTGACACTAATAAGGGAAGTATGTAGTTACGAGAATGAGGAATGTACCATAGCGCCCATGGATAGCTCCTGGGAGTTTAAGGGGTTAAGACCTGAAGAGCATTATTATATCAGAGGGCGATAAAGTCTTACCAAAATGACCACACAACAAAAAATATTCAGAATTTCAGAGTTCCATAATTTGCTGATGGCAACAAAAATTAAGCAATGTTTCGTTTCTCAGACTAGCATTTATTGAAAGGTTAAGCAACATCTTGTTTGTTTGTGTGTGCGTGTGCGTGTGTGTGTGTGTGTGTGTGTGTGTGTGTCTTGCTGTTCCCTGGAGGAGAGATAACCCTTCCTCACGCAAATCAGTCTGAGCACGCATTAGCATTTGCAGGCCTTCCACTTAGCCCAGCCTGATAAGAGTAATCCTCTCTCTATTAAAGCAAAGTAAGCCCAGACGGGCACATACACAAACACACACACACGCACACACACACACACACACACACACACTCTTACACACTTACACACACACAAACACAAACTTTTGCTAAATGAATTTCAGGTGGTGCATTAATGGCTGTGTGCAATCAAAGGATGGTGGAAGGCGGAAAGTGCACGAGAGGGAGAGAGAGAGAGAGAGAGAGAGAGAGAGAGGGAGGGAGGGAGGGAGAATTTCTGCATTTTATCTGAACCTCTCTCCTATTCATCATCTCCCATTTGATTCTGTATAACACAGTGACAGACTGGATGAATGTGAATAGACAACAACAGACATTATAATCTACTATACCTATAAGTGATTATGCCATGGCACTGTAGAATCCTCGATTCTGATTGGTCAGAAGGTGTTGATTAATAAGAAGGTGTGCATTAGTTTTCTATAACAGCAGCTCTGACAGGTTTATATCAATGCACTCATTCTAATATTCTATCATTTCTATAGTAACAACTTACACAGGGACTTGTATAGCAGATGCTCCACATACACGGAATTAAAAAACGAGCTTGTGTAATTATTGATGCGGTTTTCTGTGAGGAGAAGTCTTCAGAACAGAGGTCTTTAGGCATACTTAGTAACATAACAAGCTATTTTTTTGCCTTATTAAGTTAAAGAGAAAGGAAAGAGAGATGGTGTTGAGGGAATGTTTTTGGGCTGCTATAACATAAGTGATAACAGGAAGTAACTTGGCTTATGGACGATGCACAACATTAAACACAAGCCTACACAGATAAAAATAAATTTCTGTGTAATCTTCAATAAATAAAAAATTGTTAGCACTGGGAAATTGATGCTCCATTAGAGGAAGAAAACATTTGACTTGAGAGGGGCATGCTGTTATTAGAAAATAATCAAATTTGGGATGACTCTGATTCGCATCAGGCCACATCACACCACCCTTCCTTGATTATTTTCCAATAACAGCATGCCCCCAAATGTTTTATTCCTTACATATAGTATTTTCAGGAATACACAAGACATTTTTGTGCCTTCTAGCAGACACCTTAACCTAACTATAACACAATATTTTTTGGGTGTTTCTACATTAAGCATGCTACTCCAGCTCTTACAGTAAGGTAAGTACTGGAAAATAAACTAATGTGGGCAAAAACAAACAAACAAAAAAAAAACTAGTAGTTCCTGGCGCAAGGAGCGCTAAATTCATGCCATATTATTTTGTATGTTTTGCTATGTGTTTTTATTTTGGTTCTAGTCGTATCTCCGCCCCTGTCCTGTCATTGGTCTGTAGAACATGATAAAAAAATATATACTGTGGTCACCTGGTTGCTGGAACCTTTAATGTGCATTAGGCAGGATCATGAATTGCTCAAGATTAGGTTTCTAACAGTTAAGTGGAGTGTGATTTTCTGTTTTGCAAACAGTCTGGCTGTGCTGGGCGCTTGTGGATTTCAGCCAGGATTTCAGTTTTTTCTTTGTGAGCAGACTGAGATGGGGGCGGAGTGAAGGGGCATTAGGGAGTATCTATAATATCACTGACAAGGGGCCCATCTAAACACAAACAAGCACTCTGGACCAGAAGGCAGTTTTCCAAATGGGTTTTCTCAGCCAAATAATACACTTGTGCTAAAGCCATGGCTTAAACAATATATATATTTTTTAATCATGTTCTACATGTTTTCCAGGTTGTTTGTACAAGTTTTTAAAAATTGACTATTGCACATTTGAATTGTTTGTCTATTTACACCCTGCTGTGTATGTGTTTCATTGTGAGTAAGCCCAAGCCTTACATTTCCATACTCCTTGTTCCCAGTTTCTCATTGTACTTCCTGGTTTTGACCCTCACCTCTTTCTTTTGTTTATTACACACTGCCCTGTGTTAAGCATGCCTGTGTTTTGACCACGTCCGCATGTTAAGGTAGACTACGTAGCAGAAATTAGCATTATTGTAGTGGCAGTGATTAAAGTAGCACTACTTATAAAGTGAATCACAAGGTTTCAGTATTAGACATTGCTATGTAATGACTCCTCTGTGATGATGTACATACAGGCACATATTTTCAAGGCCTGACAAAGGGATTAAGCGGAAAGCTTGAGCTCAAAAACAACACGGTTTCAAACAAGGACAACCCTAACAGGACAAAAACTGAAACAGACCAGTAAGGTTCTCTGAAGGGCCATTTTAGAGGCAGTACAAATAAAATGGAATAAAAATACCTGGTACATTAATGCGACGTATACAGTGAAGTATATATTGATTTTTTCCCCTAAGTACTCCGAATTTAGGGGGCATCTTATACGTTGCCCAGAAAATTGTGGTATATGGTTCAGAAAATTGTGGTATATAACTTTGAAAGTGCACTCAGGAGTGTAAAGTTCTCATTATGATTTTCACATCCAATAATAGGTGCAGGGCTTCTTTTGCTTACCTGTAAATCATCTTCACAGTGGACCTTTATGGAAGAAAAAAAAAAAGGACAAGACAAAAGCAAAAATTCAAGCAAGTGTCTTCGTGCTAGGTGGAAAATCTAGGTTACACAGCCACAGTGCACTCGGACACGAGAGACGGTAGAAAGTCCAGGTCCTTTTAATTTAGACTGTCCCACAAACCTCAGTCCAAGTCTATGGCCTGAGGCAAAATAGTGTTGGGTGTTCTATAGAATTTGAAGGTCCAGTTACATAAAATTCTTTGCTTACAGTTATCTTTTATTGCTTAACCATGTAAGGAATAAAACACGACAGTGCCATGTTGTTATAGAAAAACAATCCAACATGAAGCGGAGTTATTGTTCGCACCCGAGAGTGGATGATTCTCCAGTAAGAGCACTTCCTCCCAATTTCTCCCAATTACAATTTTTAATTTATTACTGAACACAGTGTTTTGTTTTGTTTTTTAACTGTTTATAGATACAATCTTTGGGTCTCATTTATCAAGCTAGATACACACGGATTATTACATAAATCATTCATATGAGCATTTACACAAAAAATGTGGTATTCATGAAAATGCCATAATTTTGGAAAAACCTTCATAACCTACTCCTGAGAGTGTGTAAAATTCACTGCACTTACCACACTAATCTTCTTATGTATAAACATGCATGGTGCTTTTTTTTTAAAACTGTTTATAGTTACAATCTTTGTTGTGGAACGTCCGCGAGACAAGTTAGCACTTCTCTCCTGTTATCACTTACAGGAGCTATAAACAATCGTTCCTTCAACGGCCTTTCTTTTTTCTCTGTCTTTAATTTAATAAGACAGAAAAACACAGCTTGTCATTTTACTGTGAATCAAGAAAGTGCTCTGTCTTGGAGACAAAAATGTTGGAAAATGTAATGTTTTTTTATCTCTGACACTGATGACTCCTTCAAATAATTCAAAATAAACATCTCCTCACAGAAAACGTTCCCAGATCAATAATACAATAGTTTAAAAAAATCTGTTTATATGAAACATCCATCCGAAAAAAAGTCCTGGTCTAAGTTGTTGTGATAGTAAAACGAGTGAATTAGTATAAACTTTGGATGCTGACACTACTGTCCAAGCTGATCTGAATTGAGCACTCATCAGCACAGTGGAATAAATAAGGGAATACACATGACAGACTGTGCGGTCTGGAGTGTGTTACTCCACTTATATCACAGCGATACGGAAACACCATTAATGAACAACATGTTGCACATTTTAACAATTTCTAGTTAGATTTGATGTTGTGGAACGTCCATGAGACAAACTAGTTCCTGTGATCACTTACAGTATGTTAAAGCCGCGATAAACAGTCGTTCCCTCACCAGTCTCTCTCTCTCTCTCTCAAAAAACCCAGCTTGTCATTTTACCAAGAACCCGGAAACTCCTCTGTCCTGAAGACTTTCCTGTGCTGCGAAACTTTCCAAACCATCACCACATCAATGATTATACATATTACTTTGTTAAAGAACTCATTCTTTAAACCTGTTCATTATTAGTCTTAGATTATGTGGAGCGCCTGTAGTACAAGTCCTTGTGTGTGAGCTGTTACTACAGAAACAATATGTCATAGGGTCGGAGGCTGAGACAGATGCAACTGTAGTTGAGAATATATTTTAATGAAATAGCAGGCAGACGAATTCAAAAACATAAGGTGAGATCAGAGTCAAAACACAGACTAGGTCAGGCAAGGCACAAACAGAATATCCAGGGCTCAGGCAAAACAAGAAAGTCAAGAAGCTAGCAAAAGTCAAAAAAACAGAACAACGAACAGAGAAATTCAAAGCTTATTAAAGTCAGATGAATACACAAATTGAGCGTTTACTTCCTGGTGATAGTGTGTGTGAAAGTCCAGTATATAGTGCCAGTAATGATTAGTGACAGGTGTGCATGATTTAGAAGTCAGATGACCATGAATGTGCTATGGTGCATGTGTCTTGGGATGTGTAGTCCGTAGCGGCCATGTTTGTAGGCCGCGGTGCATTCTGGGAAACTTAGTTCGCTGACTGTGAGGTCCTGACACAATAATGTATTACAAGGAGTGCATTAATATTAACCTATCATTCATGTTACAGCAGGAACTACTGTCCGAACCGTACGGTTACACAAAAATAATGCACACCTTCTGGCCAATAAGATTTGAGAATTCAATTGCGCTGTGGTATAAATGAGTTGTAAAGTTATTTAGGCTGTAAGAAACAGAACAGGACTCTTTCACAGGAGAACAGGAGTCACTTTGGGTTAAGAGGGGTCTCAACATAAGTAACGCAAGTGCAATTTTTGATCAAAAGTGGGTTTTAAAATACCACTGAGGTATTTTCAAATGCCTCATGCTGGGTGCACTTTGTGCCATGTTACATCAGATTCACATTCACATTCATTTCTAAATAAAAAAATATCAGCCTGAGCCACTCAAACAGCCACTGGGCAAGAACAGGAAAAACAACAGTCTTACGTACACAAAATTAGCTATGCTGACCATATACGATTAAGTTATTCTTAAGCCTGCTTCATGGTGGAAATGATATCGGGTGTAAGTCCGTAAGATTGTACAAAAAAAAAAAAAAAAACATAGTGAATGTTACATATGAAACATAGGTAATGTATCTATGAGGCGTAAAGTATAATAATAACGTGTAATAATTATAAATTATAATCTAATAATTATAATCTAATAATTAAACAAAACAACAGTATGACTGCAACGCTATGATATAACACACAGAAAAACTCCCTTCTCACACATAATGAACTGCCTGAAACGCATTACCTCATTAGTAAGACTAATGTCCAAATCAGATGGATGGCCTGAAGAGAACACATTAGCCAGTTTTATGATTTTGCTGCTAGGCTCTGATCCTGACATAAATAATGTCAACGACATCTGTTAAATGCTTATACGCATCAAGACGCGGGTTTCTCCAAGGCATCTCGCTAGTTTATCAACGTCTGCGTTCAAGCGCTATATTTGAAATTTCCATCCATTGAGTAGAACATCCAGATCTGTGCGCTCATCTGCAAATGATTTAGGTGAAAGTAAATGTGATAGGTTTAGTTAACAGCCGCTTCCTCTGAAGTTTCGCCTTTTCACGCTTTACAGATTGATCGTTCTCGGCCTGAACAAATGCACACAGCGATTCGAGAAGCCCCGACGCTGTTATAATGTTCATTCCAATTTTCTCTAAGAGAACATTGTGGCCTGAAATCTCTCATGGATAGAATCCAAAAAGAGGGCAATTTCCCATAATTTGAACAGCGCAGTTGCTTCAGTCATAGTATCTCGTTTCTCATCGTCTGAGTCAGCTACATTGCTCATTGCTTCTCATATTCTCAAAGTAATTTTTCTATAGTGTTTGGGTCAAAATGGCTTCAGGATTCCTCCGAGTGGATGGAACCTTCAGTGTTAATTCAGTACAGTTACTGGTGTTGGGCAGGTATGGACAAAGTACTGAGAAGTTATACTTAAGTGAAAGCAGAGATAACATCAAAATCTTACTAATTAAAATAACTAATTAAAATAACTCAAATGAAAGAAAAGGTTTACTACGTTCAAATGCACTCAAGTATAAAGTAAAGAAATATTTAAAATAAACTAATGAAATTACCTTGTTTTCATGTTTACATGCGAAAAGTAACTTTTGTTACTTGCTAGAAGACGATTTTCAGTTTTGCCTGAAAACATCATTCAATCTCTGTTGGTCATATGCATCGTTAACGCTAAAGAGTTTGCTAATAAATTAATCTGAAGTAAAATAAGATGTAAATAACCAATATTTACCATTAGCTAGAATTTGACTTGCTACCTAGCCTAGTTTTTGTTAGCTATTGGAACTGATGCTAGTCTAACCTGGCAGTAGCAAAGAAAAGGGGCTAACTTAGATAAATATAACCATGTTAGCAAATTAGCAAAACTCACATCAACATGCTTTTTCAAATTAGATGGAGCTCATGCCTTTTAGAAAGGCAAAGAAGATGCCTCATTTTATACTAGTCTTTGCTTACATCAGCATATTGAAACATTTTATTTACTTCTGCTCTCCAGACCTGCCTGATCCATCCTGATGCCCTACTTCTGGTTGGAGTTCTCATTGGTTGGAGATCGCTCAGTGCTGCTGGGGGTGTCCCCATATGGACGGCCTGAAGATCACTGGGATTGCTGGGGATGGTGCCACTTGGGGACCGTGGAGATGGTTTTGGACTGCGGTTCATATGGACAGTTGTACTGTGATGGTTTGAGACCGCGATTGCTGTGTTGGCTTTGGGGCTGCGATTGCTGCAAGCAGTTTTGCACTCAGGTCTCCATCAGTGGACAGTGGATAGATTCAACAAAATAGACTTCATATGAAAACTGTAATCAATTTCCTGGTTACAGAATTGCACTATTTGTCCGGTGTCACCCAGATGAGGATGGGTTCCCTTTTGAATCTGGTTCCTCTCAAGGTTTCTTCCTCGTATCGTCACAGGGAGTTTTTCGTTGCAACCATCATCTCTGGCTTGCTCATAAGGGATAAATTCATACACTTACAATGTATATCCTGAATGTATTTATTTCTTCAAAGCTGCTTTGTGACAATGTCCATTGTTAAAAGTGCTATACAAATAAAATTGAATTGAATTGAATTAAATTGAGGTAGGGCCAGGGCAGTCCAGGGACTTATCCATATTCAAACACGCATGAATAGCTAAAACACTAACTACATTGTGTAGCATGAGAATGTCACTGCAGATGATGAGTTCCCGTGATTCATGATAGTTTTTTGATGAACTTGATTGTTTGCTAAAACTGAGCCCGTTTGATTGATATATAGCATACAGTCATTGACTGGATGAAAGACCTTCGAGATGTACATTTTTTTCTTGGAAATGTAATTAAGTAAGAATACAAGTATTAAATTTCAACAATAATCAAGTAAAGTATAAACATGCCAAAATAATACATTGGAATAGCAATAAGGTACAATTAGTCAAGTTATTTGCACCCCTGGTGTTGGGGAATTATCTTCTTTAATGATCTTTGGTGAAAAAATCTGCAAATTGACTGAAATATTTAAAAATAACTTGCAGCTTTTGGGATACACTAACTAAATGTAAAGACTGGGCTGTGTAAGGCTCTATTTTTGTGAAGGTGCAAACGTAAATTAGTAGTATAATGCTGGTTTATTGCTAATTTAATTGGGTATAAATCTTTTTTTCATGTTCATTTCCAGTTACTATATTCATTCTTCATTTTGTAAATGTATCTGAACAAAAAAATCCTAAAATATCATACCAATATTCAGTCCCCTTGCACAGTCCTTTGTTGAAGCGCTGGTCGCAGAATTTACAGCCTTACTTCTTTTTTGCATGTTGTGCTATCAGCTTGACAAACCTGCACTTGGGGATCTACAGTACTTCCATTCCTCTCTGCTAAGCCTCACAAGCTTTGTCAGGTTGGATGAGGAGCATCACTGTATCTCTATTTTCAGGTCTCTCCAGAGATGTTCAGTCAGGTTCAAGTTCACTCAAGGACATTCACAGACTTGTCCTGAAGGCACTTCTGTATTGCCTTGGTCTGTGTTGCCTTGGAATCTTCAAACCTGAGGTCTTGTTTCTCATGGCCTGAGAGTCCCCTGAGTGTTTTTTGGACAAGCGAGTTGTCACATGACTTCAGTCTGACTGCTCTACCATAAAGACATGATTAGTGAAGTGCTGCAGAGATGGTTGTCCTTCTGACACACTCTCTTCTCCAGACAGGACCTCTGGAGCTCTGTCAGCGTAACCTTCGGGTTCTTGATCACGTCCTTGTCTAAAGCCCGTCTCCGTGGTTTGCTCAGTTGAGCTTGGGAACTGGCTCTAGGAAGAGTGCTGGTGATTCCAATTTGTTCCTATTAAAAATAATAGAGGCCACTGTTGACTTCATGACCTTCAAAATAGCTGAATTATTTGGTACTCTTCCCTGGATCCGTGCCATGCTACAAACCTCTCTCAGAGGTCTATGGACAATTCTTTTGACATCATAGCTTGTTTTGCCCTGACATGGACTGTAAGCTGGGTGGGGGTGTTTTTATATACAGTGAGGGAATTGGACAGTGCTGGGATTTGATCTCAACCTTCCAACCTTTCTGAAAAAAAGGCAGTTCTATATCATTACTCTATATTAATGCACTTATTCTAACATGTTATCATTTTTAGAATAACAGCTAATTTGAAGGGACTGGTACTTATGGCTAATACGAGTCTAAAAATAAATGAATTGAAAAAGCATGTTGTTATTTAACAAGGAAAAACTTGTCAACATTAATATGGTGAAGTTTCACATTTTTGGAAAAAAATGTCTCCAGTGTCAGAGCTTTGTAACAGTGAGAGGTAAAGCTGTTCCTTTAAGTTTTCAACCATAGGAGAGTCTTCAGGGCAAAGGATTGTTGCATTTTGTAGTTTCTTGGCAACAAGCTGCATTTTTGTCTTATTAATTTCAAGAGAAAATGAGGGAACAATATTTAATGTTTTTAGCTGCTATAAGATAAGTGATAACAGGAACTAACTTGTTTTGCAGACATTCCCCAACATTAACTATAAATAGAAATGGACAAAAGACACAATGTATTTTTCTTTAATAGCTGAAAAACTGATGTGATATAACAAGAATAAAATACTTAGTGATGTGTATTTAAATGTAATCAACTCTGGAGCGGGAATGGCCTCCCACACCACCCTTTTGTCGATTATTTTCCCATAAATAATCATGTTTTATTTCACAACACTACTTTCTTTCTCTCTCTCATTCATATTCATACACTGTAACTGTTCATATACTATAACCCCACAGTAGTATTTAGCTGTCCTATTTTACTTTAGGGTTATTAACCTTGAAATGAAAATAAAACAATATTGAAGAAATTAACCTGTTGATTTGATACATTGATTTTTGAGCCTCATAATAGCACATTCAGTCTCATTTCCTGTCAGTGCTGAATTGATACGGGCCACCAGCCCCGTTCAGATGGTTCATTCAATATGACTCACTCATATAGTCTTCATTCAAACACAAACATTGAAATTCTAATTACCAAACCACGGCACACCATTTTCCCCAGGTGTGACATTTAGCCCAGTGGATTGTTCAATAATTCATCTTTCTCATGTGGTGGGATGGAGCAGAGGGATGGGAAAAGGAGGGAGGAGGGAGGAGGAGGAGGAGGAGAGGAGAGAGGTGAGGAGGGAACGATCTATCAGGCGAGCATCCGCCTGCAAATCTCTTGGAATAAAGTAATCATTAATTCATGTGTCAGCGTGCCGCATATTGAACTCTAAAAGCAAGCGACCTTGGGCACCAACGCCTTCTCTAAATGCCAGAGCTGGGTGACATTTGGAAGGTTTTAGTAACTGCGTTGAGTCAAATTCCTGATAGAAATATATCCGCAATATTAGTCAACCTCCAGAAATATATGTCTTTGAGCAGAGAGTTTCCAAAAGATTAGAAGTGGCTCTTTAAACATAGCTTATTTTTGAAAGGTATTCTCATATAGAAATTAACACCTCTGCCCTCGTTCCTACACGCGATATAATGCTAACACCAGAGTACCAACTACTAACGCAGGGTACCACTGAAGTTCTTGATTCTGATTGCTCAGAAGGTGTTGGTTCATTTTCTCTAACAGCAGCTCTGACAGTAGTTCTGGCTGCAAGGCAAATGACAGGATTATATTAATGCGCATGTTCTAATATGTTATCGTGTCTATAGTAACATACACAGAGACTTTTCTGGTGGACGTGCCACATAAATGGGTTAAACGTGTGGAATTGATTCCTGTGAGAAAGATGGTTTATTTAGTATTTGTGAAAGGAGTCTCCAGTGTCAGCGCTAAAAACTGTAACTTTAAGTTTTCCGCCGTGGGAAAGTCTTCAGGACAGACAGTTTGAAGTTTCTCGGAAACATGATGAGCTGCATTTTTTAAATAATTAACTTTAAGAGGCAAAAAAAACACTTTGGGGTGGTAAAAGTAACTCCGCTTCATTTCGGGCTGCATCACGCCATCCTGTCATTGATTATTTTCCTATGATACCCTTTAATGTTTTATTCCTTACTTAATATATATCACATAGTTTAGTGAAAAAATCTGTTAAACACGCATCACCCCTAATTGCTCTTTATTGAGTGTGTGTGCGCATTTGGCTGCGTGCTTGAAGCTGTGTTAGCTTTTGCCTGTGTGTGTGTGTGTGTGTGTGTGTATGTGTGTATTCTCCATGTGTAAGTGTGACTAACAGTGTGAATGAGAGAACGAGATGTGAAATGAAACTGAAACTTCATGTATTTTGGCAGGGTGAGAAGTTCTACAAAGTGAGAGGTTTTGCAGTATAATAATTTTTTCTTTAACATTTTTTTATGTAACTTCATCTCAGAATTCACTCACACAGACCTAAAATACACTTTTTTTCCAATTAGAAATATGAGATTGTACACTTTCTACTGAAAAAGTATTTTATATTTGGACTAGTATTAGTGTTAATATTTTATAGATTAAGACAACACTCATTTATTCAGATATAATTATCTGTATATGCATAAATCAACATGGTTTACAAATTTGTAGCAATTCATATTGACTGATTTGTTTCAATTTGTAAGAATTTCTCATGAAATAATATTTGGGTGAAGTTTAAAGAAAAGACAGTAGATAAATATCTAACTGGAGGGATTTGACAGTTTTTGACAGGTGGTAGATATACAAAAGTGCACTTCCATTTATATAAAAAAAAATATCTTGGTGAAAGTTCAAATTCTTTACTCGAGTTGCAGTACAAAAGTACAAACTCAGAATATGAACATAAAAGTATAGGGGAAAAAAAGGACGTCTGTGCCTCAAATCACACTGATTTTGTTTACCGACAACTCAGCTGTTTTAATTAGTGAGCAGAAAGTTTTTTTTTTTCTTTAGAAGCGTAGTGAGTAAAAGTCAAAAGTATTACGTAAAAGGAAAACTCAAGTATAGAGACTTGAAAACAGTACTTGACTACAGTAACAAAGAAACTGTACTTTGTACTAAGTACATCAAAAAGCGGCTAGCTAGTTACCTAACATTATACTAACATCAATTTGTCATTTGTGTATTCAACACTCAGAAAATTTTTTATAACAGTTTGAAAATAGCTAGCTGTCACGACAGAAATAGGCTAGATAAATACAAAAAGTACACAGCTAGATAACTGTTGTGATAGATAGCAGGTCATGTGATGTTTTTGTATTTGAGAAGAATAAATGCCCCTCCCTTTTTTATGGTGTAACTAACTTCTTTCATCAACATGTTGGTTTATTTTCACTTTGGTTAACGGTTTCCTACATGCCAGTGGGATTTAGGACTTGCTTCTTCTCTACATTAAGAAATCGATGCAGCAGTGTTTTAGTCCTTTATGCTGTCCAGCTCTCTCACCTCCTCATCTGTATACTCTGCTCAAACAGATCAGCTTCCAAAGTTTCAGCTTTTATAGTAATACCATTATCAACGCCATCCCGCCCGTCATCTCACAGATTGCTAACTAGATGAGCTAAGTCTGCCATAACTCAGTGCACATGCGTCTTATAGCTGCATTGTATTCTGGAAGTCCAACATTTGCTGTCTTCACTACTATGCTGGATTACAGATTTTTAAACATTTATTGCTACCGAGTAATGTCTCACAGGCAGAAAGTGAAAGACTTTTACCCAGCTCCATCGCAGGCTTCCTGTCACCACTGACCTGAACATTAAAGCTCTGCATGAATCACATTACTGATCAATTATTAAAACGTTTGAAAGAGTTTTTTAGATTTTTTTTAAAGCAGTTTGAAGGTTGAAGTAGTTGCAACCCAAACATTTCAGTCTATGTCTCTCTCTTTTTCTCTCTCTGAAGTAATTATCGTGGGTCTGTACTTTCGGATGTGGGCTTTGCTGCACAATCAGGTCAGCCAGTTCTCTCTTAATCAAGGTCCAATAAGGAAGAGGCCACTTAAAATTCCATTATCACAGCTGTGTACATGTGTGTTTGAGTGTGTGTTCTTTCACAAGAAGCAATCTGCAGGAATATTGCTGTGAGAAAATGGTGTGAGTTGAAAGAGGATTAGAAGTTGTGGGATGCCTTCAAAGTGTGTATATGTGTGTGAGAGGGTGCATATGTGAGAGTGAAAAGTTCAGACAGAAGTGTGTGTGCGTGTGTGTGTGTGCGTTAGCTTTCATGGCCAAGGCCTAAGGCCACTGCATTAAGTGTCTGCCAGTGTAAGTACAGTCAGCTCCAGAATTATTGGCAACCTAGGTAAAGATGGGTACAAAATAGTTTCTGTGGTCAATTAGTAGAAATCTAACATTTAATTGAAGAAACTTGAAAAGGAAATTAAAATAAAATCTTTAACATACGTGTCACAATTATTGGCACCCCAGAAATTCTTATGAACAAAATGTAACTGTATAACACCCTTGGGGAAAGTGCTATCCGCCCTCTTCCTTATACATGAGCTCTTAGACATCCATGATTGGCTAGTGTCCCTGTGATGGACAGAGGAGAGAGTACAGCATCCCTCCCACACAGAAAGCACATCCAAGTTTGCCCTCTTGGACTCCCAGCCACGGATGGCTGTGGCAACATCAGGATCAAACTCGCAATCTCTTAAAAAAAAAAAAAAAAAAGCCACTCGAGGCTTTGTGATCTCATTATTGACGGGTAGAGCAAGGGATTCGGCCAACACCCTTAGGGTTTAAAACAGTGAGATCTTGACCTTACACCAATGCTGAGTACAAACTCCTGCACCTCAGTCTAAAAATGCTTTCTTTTTTTCTCTCTGCCCAAGGTTTATCATGGACTGAAGAGGCTTTTTTGTTTCAGCTCTGATAGACTCGTGGGCAGCAGGAAATTTCATCGGCCAGGGACTTGGTGACAGACTTCTAATCACCACCATCCCCAGTATCCTGCCTGGGTCTAAGCATTTGATGATCAACCCTTTAGTTCAAGAGGAATTGTCAGCTGAAGAATTAAAAAAAAAAAAAAAAAAGATCAGCAGATTTTAAAGATCAGCATTTGTCATGAAGAGGTCATTGTTGGTTATACAGTCCTTCTAGGACATTATTCTATTATATCCCTGGCTGTCTACAAGGGGACAGATATTAAAGGGAGCCAGTTCCTCTCAAGCTGTACAATAATTGAAAGCCAAAAACCAAAAAAAGTAGCAATTCCATCCCAGGACCCAGCAGAAGTATTTAACAAACAGAAAGTGACCGAATCACCAACACACAGAGCATGGGATTGTGCAATCAACATCCTAATGGGGTCTACTGGGAGATTTGGTCTTCTCTCAGGCCCCAAAGATGTAGCAATGGAAGAGGACTCCCAAAAACAGAGTTACATCCTTCTCTCCATATTGTCTGTCTTTGCTGGGTTTTTCTTTGTTGGAAAGAGAAGGGGCAATCTTAGACTCTGTATTCACTGTTTCATCCTCAATGCCATACTGGTAAAGTATTGCTATTCATTACCATTGATTTCTGCTGCCATTGAACAGGGACCAAATATTCACCACGCTCTATCTCAAAGTGCATATATTCTCATTAGAAGAAGGGAGGGAGGGATGGGAGGAAGATGGCCTCTGAACCCATATCACCTACATGCACTGTCGCACCAGTCATTTGGAAAAGTACTGATGATACACCAGGAGCCAGTGGTATAGACCTTGCTCCTGAACTGTCCCCCAGACAAAGTGTAGCGATCCATCTATGAGTACAGTGATGGGTACATAGATTGGTAACTTCTGGACACTCTGGCATACAGAGAACACAGTTGCTGGGAAGTAACAAATTTTGGTGGCCCACTTTAAACAAAATGAGAATTTTTTTAATGTCTGTTGTCTGGTCAGGTCAGTCCAAGTCTGACTGACAGCTCCCTGCAGGTCTTTTTGAACCTCTTCCTGTGCCACTGCATCCCTGGTCTTATATCACCATAGACTTTATCACTTCTTGTGCTACATTGTCTAATCCCATATTGCCATAGTAAAATAGACTGTTTTTTTTATTTAAAAAAAGGCTGTTTACTCCATCTATCCACCTCCATTGAGACATCAGAAATTGTTTTTCAAGGTATTCAGACTTCAAGGACTGTCTGAGGACACTGTGTCTGACTGTGGGCTCCTCTCATGTCTTGCATTTTGCAAATTACTGTTACTGGTGTATTTAAAATACTTTGCCAGGTGACTTCAATATTACTAACTACTAGCTTATCATCACTGTCCCTTTACATACCACGTATGTGTTTTAGGATTGGTAAAGCAATCTTGCACGCAGATCGACGCCAAGCCCCCGCCACCACTGGGAGTAGACAGGCAACCAGACTACATTGTCCCAAACCTTGTGGACTGTAGGTTAGACCCTTAGCCCCTTGCTCATACAATATTTACCACCAAGAACACCATAACTGCCCTACCCCAAGACCCTGGGGTATACCTTGCTGCTGGTGGACCAGAGGTTCCCCATCACCAGAAGAAGTGCACTTCTGGGTCATCGGAACTCTCACATGTTTCTCATTACTACAACTTTGGCTAACTGCTTTATACCCTTGATTTTCTGTTTCTCACTGCAAACTCTTGCCTTCTCTATAATTGCATTTCTGAGTGTTTGTATTCTGTGCACATTTTGATTGCTTTATGGCTTTCTATGTTTGCCTAGCATTCTTGGCTTGACTGGGGATCTCTTCCATGTTTTTGCCTGGTACACATACTATTCTTTGTGCAAATTTATCATTGCATATGTCAGCCTAAAAATTTTGTCAAGGTCAGCCCTTTTCCCACTGTAAGATGGTGGGCTTCACATGTACTGTAAGCTATAAATAATTCCTTTCTGAGTGATTAAAATTCTTGTGACAAGGCCTAGGAGCAAACTGTTATTTGTGCTCATTGTCAAGGTTGCATTATAAAGTCTTGTCTGTTAATTTGTTTTATCTAGAAGTTTTATTTTGTATGAAATACAAATCCATGTCAATATCCTTCTTCCCTGTTTTGATTATTGAGATGTGTTGAATTTCATTTAAATGGTAACACATGTTGTTGTCTCTTCCAAACCAAACTTGATATTAACTCAATTACTATGGGTCTTTATGTGTTTTGTGTTTTTGCTGGCACTGCTTTCAGTAAATCAGAACAAACTTTAATCAGTGAAGAAATTTTGAGGGATATAATTCGACAAAATTATATTGCATTCATTTGATGGAATGAAAATGTCTGTGTTTATGTTTGGCTCACTCTTTATGGGGATGATGAGCTGAGGGATGACTGGCAGGATCTTGGTGCCGCCGTGTTCCAGCATGTCGTGTACACCCTGCCGGGCGAAGAACTCGTACGGGTGAGACGTCTCACACAGACCATCGAAGAACAGCGGCAGGTAGTGGTGATAGTCCAGCTTTTCAATCTCCACCTGTTCAATACACACAAACACACACACATTTAAATTACTATGTTTGCAAGGTTTTTCCATTGACTTGACTTGTATTACTGTAGCTAAATATTGCCTTTAATTAACTAAAAGCAAATAAAAGCTGTATATTTGTAAAAAAAAGAAATTTTCCTCATGGAAGCCAGGCAGGTGTCCTCACAACATCAATGAAGTATTGTATTCCCTTCATCATGGGGACATTTGGATCCCATAAACAGGCACACACACATGAAATCACACAAAATCACATCAAATCTCATAGACTAACACACACAGGTGTGTTTATAAAGGACCTGCATTTTCCTCTGTCTAACCGCCACACGCACACATACACACACTCAGTGAGAACCAACTTCACATGGTGTGTGTGTGTATGTGTGTGTGTGTGTGTGTGTGTGTGTGGTTTTATGTGTGGAGGTCAGACAGAGGTAAATGGAAGCCCTTTACAGACACATCTGTGTGTGTGTGTATGTGTGTGTGTGTGTGTATAATATGAGTGCATGGGTTTATGTCTACCTTATGCTAGAACAGACCTTCTGCAAGATGTTTCCTTCTCCTTTGCCACCTGAACTCATTTTCTCTCTCTCCTTCCCATAAACTCTGCTTAACCTTCTTACCTTAACTGGCCCTAACCTCCTTGCTTTTGTCAATGGTTGTTACAGTAAATGATCTTTTTTGTTGTAACGCATCATGGACCATCTACGAGACACGATCGATGACAGCAATGAGATGGAGAGAGGATTTAGTAGGAATAAATGGTGGTTTGTAGCAATAACTGAGTGAAACTGATGTTTAAAATAGCCACAGGAGATGGCAATGATTATGAAAATGCCACACAATTCTATCAACAGCACTAAAAATACACTCAGAGGACACTTCATTAGGTGCCTGCTATGTATCTATGCTCACTGACCCTTCTATCAGCTACACCTACATTTTATAACTACTTACTGTAGTTGCTCTGCACAATTTGTCATAAACTATTTAAGTAGTAGGGTTCAAAACTTTAACCACACCTGAACACATTTAAGTGAAGTACTAAACATTAGCCATAGTAAATGTGATGGTAGTGTGTTAAATATTAAGTCAAAGTAAGATAATATGCCAAAACAGTAAGATAATAACTCAAATTATGAGTTATTAAGCCAAAATGATGAGATATTAAGTTGGAATAATGGCATAATATCTTAAAATAATGAGACAATAATACAAAATACCGACAAGATTTTAAAATAACAAGTAAGGAAGCCAAAATAATAACAAATTAAGTTGAAAAAATGACATAATATCTTGAAATAACGAGTTATTAACTCAAAATAATGAGATTTTCACACTTAAACTTTTTTTTTCAGGGCTTCGTAATTTATAGTTTATACTCATGCAAAATAGTGCAATGAAAGAAAACGCATTTTGATACTAAATATAGATTTAATGAGTCTTATTCATGTTTCTGGGAAATATTTATATACTAAATTCAAATGTTTATCATTTATAGTTGGAAACAATGTAATAACATCTGTTACTGCTGCAGTACAAGCAATACTGGACTACAATGCAGCATGAAAAGAATGAAATTTTGCCACTATATCTCTATGCGTGCGTACACGCACACACACACACACACATACACATTCTCTCACTCACTCAAAGACAGAGAGAGAGAGAGAGAGAGAGAGAGAGAGAGAGAGAAAGAACACTGATTGCTTTGAGGCAATTTCCAGGCTCACCTTGACCTTTTTGCTTTGGTCAAGAAAATATTGGTGAGTCAGGCAGTTAGGAGACAAGAATACAAGAACAAAAGCAAACAGAGCAACGGGAGTAGGATCATCCTCTCAGACCCAAACACACACACACACACACACACACACACACAAGCAGCCGTTACATCCACTCTCTCTGAAAGCAGAATGCAGCGCTGCCAGAACTCTGCTTAATAATACATAATTCAGATTTAATTGGCTAGCCTTGGAACATTAAGGTTAAATAAATAAGGCGATGCAGAGCAAAGCTTTGAAGCAGGAGATGATAGCTAAAGATAAACACACACACACACACACACACACGCACGCCCGCACACACACGCATGCACACACGTGCACACGCGCACACACACACGCACACCTGCAGTAAGTGCAATACGAATAAATGAAGCATGATGAATGGAAAAGTAAGACAGGAAGAAGGATAAAGGGGAGAGATCATGATCAAGAGAGAGGGAGGGAAATGGAGGAAGAGAGAGGGGGGTGATAAAGCATAAGATATGAACTCCCACTCAGAGTTTGAACATCCATGCTCTTAGGTCGTGTGTTGTGTTTAAAAGGATAGTTGCGTCACCTACGAGAGTCGGATAAAAACAAACAAACAAAAAAACCCACGCAATTTTGACACACTCCTTCTGCTGGGGAAAAGGGAGTTTGTGTGAGTGTGTGTGTGTGTGTGGCCAGACACTGTCATTTTGGATGAGAAAGCACTGACAGACAAAGGGCAGAGAGATAACATACAGAGACAGAGAAACACACACACAGAGAGAGAGAGAGAGAGAGAGAGAGAGAAAATTCAGAATGTTATGAAAAAGTCAAATGGACTTCACTTGTTAATAATCACATGATTCACACATTACCATACGTTCACGCTAGCAAGCGACAAAGAGACAGACAATCATTTATTTTCAACACACGGAGCCACAATTTCAGCAAGCAACGAAGCAACAGCGTGACATTTACACTCTTCAATTCTATGCAAATTAATTATGATGCTGTAAAGCGACAAATCCAAACGACGGGCTCGAATGATTCCTCGGACCAAACCTATGGCACATGCTGTCACAACTTTAGCTCCCATTTACTGTTTGACTTGCCTAAATGGAAGAAAAACTGATAAGTGTAGTTTCACTATGTCATATACAATGTGTACAGAGACATTACGGAGAAAAAAAAGCTTGGCAGGAAGTCGCAGGGATCGTTAGTGCCTCTGGTGAGTGTGTGTATGTGACTAGTACAGTTAGCTTGCTTTGATAATCTGCTAAGAAGCTAATGTGAAGCCTAGCTAAACAAAAGTGTGTATAAATTGTATACTGGGCTGTAGGCGATATTTTTTGGGCTACTACGTCTTCTCATCGGAACATCACCCACGAGTATCAGTATCAGTATCAGTCACTATACACTCACAACAAACTACGAGTGCCTCATGTGACTTGTCACTCTACTATAAACGTAGGGTTACGTTTAGTCCATGTGTTTTTATTTTCACACGTGATTCTTAGACATGACATTCATTTTCAAGTGTAAGGCCTGTGGCTTCATTGTCACTTGTGATTTTTCTTTTCACATGAATAAGGCTTGTTCACACGTTCATATATTGTTCGCGTGTTCACTTGAGTTTCCGTAAGGGTTATGGAAGGCACTAAAGACCTAAGTGTAATTTGCTGCCACTTAACAAAAGTAAAAGCAGTTATAAAAAACATGAGAGACAGACAGCATATTAGGGGGGAAAAAAAAAACACGTTAAAAATGTCAAGTGGGACTTCAGCAAGGACACACTGCTCTTTTGAGATTAATTAACGACGAGTTCAGAGGCTTTCACTGACGGCGGGGGGGGGGGGGGGGGGGGGGGGGGGGGGGGGGGGGGGGGGGGGGGGGGGGAGATGAGTGGAGAGGTAGAGAGAGAAAAAGACGAAAGCAGGAAAGAGAGCGCGGAAGGGGAAGGGGTGAGGGAGAAAGATCAAGCAGGAGAGAGAAAGACAGAGAGAGAAAGAGGTGGAGGTGGCTACAAACGCCAGAGGTCATAGACATCATTTAGGTTGCCAGGAGCGATAAACTGGTTGCCACGACAACAGCCCAGATTACACTGGTATTCAAACAGGCACTTCGGAGATGGGGGGGGGGGGGAAGGGACACTTTATAGATAAACGAAAATGGAATTGTTCTGGTATGATTCAGGTCAGACAAAACTGGGTGTCATTATGAGAGAGAGAGAGAGAGAGAGAGAGAGAGAGAGAGAGAGAGAGAATGAAAGGCAGATAGTCTATTCCCTAATGCATTAACATTAAAATAAATATAAACACAGACCTGTGGACTAACAGCAGATAGTAGCAGATAGTATGCTGCTGGCACAAGATAGACACACACACATACACACACACACACACACACACAACCTTACTATCCTTGAGAGGACCAACCATTGACATAAAAAAACAATAAAAGCTGCAGTTTTTGTAAATAAAAGCAGTTTTCCTCATTGGGACCAGCTAAAGGTCAAAACTCTCAGATATTCCTATCCTTGTGGAGACATTTGGTCACCACCAAGATATAAACTCATGCCCACACCCACGTACCCACTGCAAGCATATTTTGATGTATAAGTATAGCTAAGCAGCATACTGTGTGCATATTGCTAATAAATCAGTTTTCAACATTCATTCGAATTTGCTCTGAGGGTGCAATGGTATTTTCCAACATGTTGCTCCAAATGTACAGTAACAATAACGTGTCACAGAGCTACACTTTAAAGGTCCCATCCGATTTCATACAATCTATTTATGTGGATGGTCAATAATTCTGTCTGTACTTCACCATTAAGCTACTTCAACCAACTATCATTATAGGTAAGGGATAAAACACGAGTGGGCTCCCAATTGGCGCAACAGGAAAGAGCTCTCCTTATCGTTCAGAAATCGTTATATCGAGTCTTAAAAATGCCCCAGCCGTGGCTAAGAGAGCATAATTGGCTGTGGTCCCTGTCACTCATAGCCATTCGTGGGCTTCTGTGAGCTCATGTATGTGTAAGACGGCGGATAGCGTTTCTTCTGAACGCGTGACTCCGCCCTGTGATGCAGCATGAGCAGAAGTTCGAAAAGATGCAGTTGGCTAGCTTCACATGGCTCGGAGGAAGCACAGCCTGAAGTGTTTTATTCCACTTATACCACTGCATCTCCATCTGTCAACACAAACACATTTTTTATTTATTTATGAAAGAACACTGTGACATACTTTTTATCCGATTATACTTACATTTGATGTTCTGGAACATCCAATGAAACAAGGTAGTTCCTGGTTTCATTTACATTTTTACAGCTATAAATATTTGTTCCCTCACCTTGATTTTTTTCTCTTTTTTTGTAGTTAAAAAGACAAAAAAAATGCAGCGTGTCATGTTACTGAGGAACTGGAAAAGCGCAAAGCCCTCTGCCCTGAAGATATTAACCATGAAGGAAAACTTTAAGTCACAGCTTCACCTCTGAAAATGGTGACAATGGAGACTCCTTCCAAAAACGCTAAATAAACATCTCCTCACAAAAAATTCTTGTTTTTCTTTGTTAAATAACATATTTTTACCAGCACATTCCCTGTGTTAGTTATTACTATAAAAAAATAATGGATTAGAACAAATGCATTAATTTAAACCTGTGATTTTCTATTTGGTGTGAACAATATTTTATATAAGAATATACACCAAGGCCATCACTGGTGTTATGAGACATTTTTGTCCATAGCACAATTAATATCAGTGGCATCAGTGTAGAAGTGAAAATAATGTGAAAGAGTAGTATAGTCTATGATTTCCAATGCTTTGACCAAGGAGCATCAAAAAAAATCATAAATGAAAGAGGATTAAGGCCTGATCCGTGAAGGATGCCTTGCTCAGAGATTAGATCACTGGTTAGCTGTCGCAATAACAAAATTTTGACCTTGATACTGAGACCACATTAAGTACCACGATACTGCTACTGAAATTTTATAACAGAAAATAGATGATAGAAAAGATGCACAGAAAAGGCAGCATGGCAGCAAATAATATGTCTAATGTATTTAAAATAAAAAAAAAAAAAAAAGTCACATTCTACTGGTGAGGGAATGACTGTTTATGGCTGTTATAACGTACATGATAACAAGAACTAATGTGTGTCGCAAATGTTCCACAATTATATCTTAAAAGCTTAAAAAGCTTGACATGTTGTTCATTAACAAATTGAATACAGTGGATATAAAAAGTCTACACACCCCTGTTAAAATGGGAGGTTTTTATGACTTTAAAAAAAAAAACAAGATAACTCATGCAAGATTTTTTTCCCCCCTTCAATGCGAAAAACAAATAGAAATGTTTTAAGGGGAAAAATAGAAAAAGAAAGAAATAAGTGTGCACACCCTTTCATAATGTGCCTTGTGACTGTGCTCAAAATTAACCATGTTCAATCTTTAATCGCATTCAAACTCATGCTCAAAAGTAAGTATCATACACCTGTCATTAATGAAGTGTCTGGGGTCTGATGAGAACAAGGTAGAACCTTTAGGACATAATTATAAAAGATAAGTTTGGCACAAAAACAAGACAGCTTATCACCAAAAGATCACCATACCCATAGAGAAGCATGGTGGTGGCAGCATCATGTTATGGTGCTGCTTCTCTTCAACTGCGACTGGGGCTCTAATCAAGATAAGAGGGAAACATGGATAGCTCTAAATACCAATCTATTTTGGCACAAATCCAATTCAACAAAGGAATGGCTTCAGAAGAAGAAGATCAACGTTTTGGAACGAGAGCCCAGATTTAAATCCTATGGAAAATCTGTGGAATGATTTGAAGAGGGCTGTGCACAGGAGATCTCCTTGTGATTTGATTTTAAAAAAGTATTAGTTAAGGGGTGTGCACACTTATGCAACCAGGTTATTGTAAGTCTTTTCTTTTTTCCCTAAAATATTTCTATTTGTTTTTCATTTTGTTGGTTGCTATATCACATTAAAGGAGGGAAAAAATCTAACAGTATTGATCTTCGTTTCATTTTTTTTTTTAACATCATAAAAACCTGCAATAGAATGTTTTAATAGGGGTGTGTAGACTTTTTATATCCACTGTGTTGTAATGCAAATTGCTGTGATGTAAGAGGAATAAAAAACACTGCAGGATGTGATGTTATTTGAAAATAACCAACGTTGAGGTGTTAACAGTAACTCTGTGTTGTGTCTGGCCATTGTTGATTATTTTTCCATAACACAGCATGCACCGTCATGTTTTATTCCTTAGTTGTTAACTGAAATTAGCTGTGATTGTGCTTTGATGAGCAGCGTTCACCTCTCTCTTCTCACGGAATGTGTTCTCGAGGCTCTGTTTCGTGCCGTGTTCACAGGATTTACAGAATAACTGTCTATCTGACTGACAGTAGCTGTTGGGTTTCTGCTTGGCTCTAACTTGGCTGACAGCGATGACATTTTTTTCACTTCCCTTGATCATTTTAACTTTGATCATTTGTTTTGCATAGCTGTTGCTTCTTGCTGAAGTAGGTTTTCTACAAAGCTGTGTGCGAGGCTGGATTCACTGACTGTGTATAGATTAGTGCTGCGTCTAATTTTAAGGTTTGGCACAAGCACTAAAGCACTAAAGTATCTACTAAACATGACAATACTTCCTCAGTACCAGTGTCCTGTACAACTCTACCAGTGGTGACTGTAGGTGAGGACTTAAACCAGGTCAGAGACAGAAGAAGTACTATATGTCATGATTTATGTCAAAAGCAGCACTCAGAATGAATGGAATGATTGTGTTCAGGGCCTCGGTGCCACCCGAAGCACAAGAATGCTGTACAGTAGCAATTTTGAGTTTATTAGGAGCATAACCTGCAGCAAGAGACATGTTAATCAAGTGACAAATATGCTCAGAGATATGTGAGCTGACAGGAGGATGAATTCAATTTATCAGTAGGTTGTGAGATAAAAAAAAGAATCAGAGGAAACAAAACGTGAAAGAAAATTAAAACGATAGAAAAAAAAAAAGATTTACGGAAGGGTGACTCGGTAGCCTGACTGATTTTTTAAAAAATGTTAAAGTTAAATGTTCTCTTTAAATGTTTAAATCATGGCAATACTCATCAACGCAAGGAGTTGCTGAGAGACCAGTTTGTTCATGGCACTAAAGAGGTATTTGGGTCTACCTCAAATATTCCTAATAAAGGCAGAAACTGTTATAGAGGGTGTGGAGGACCAATTTGGAACTCTGGGTGGAGACATCTATCCACTCCCGCACACAAACACACACACACACACACACACACACACAGATATTGCCACCGTAGCACAAAGCCACCACACTGCAATAAACCCATATCAATTCAACTCAGTTCAATTTAAAGTCTGCTCTATTGCCATGACTGCATTTCTCTACAATAGTACCAAAGCAATTTACAAGGTAGTAACTAATAAAGAACAGGAAAACAATGAACATGAATTTAAATAAATAAATAAATAAATAAATAAATTTTAAAAAACACAGGCGATAAAATTTCACTAGTGGCTCAACAATATCATTGGAACTTGTTTTCTATTGTATTATCTCCATTATTGTTGAGTTTATTCAGAACTATACATAAATAAATAAATAAATAAATAAATAAATAAATACTGTTCCTCAGGTCATGTGATGTGACACTGCCCACAAAAAAAAAAAAAAAAAAAATGTGAAGGGCGCACACATACAACTGCACCATAATCTTTATTTATACAACACTTTTCACTTTGAGTCCAAAATCTCAAAGTGCTTTACATAAAAAATTAGACACACTAAAAAAAAAAATAAATAAATAAAAAAACAATAAGCAATATGTATAAGGGTAAAAGAACTTGAGGGCTGATAAGGCAGGTGACAAGTGCATAAAAATCATCCAAAATTCCATTGCAGGGGGCAAAACACAAGCAAATGCCATCAACATGGGATAATCTATATTCGTAAACAAAGAAAACAAGCACAGGAACTATAACTAGGAATACCAAAACAAGGAACTAAGGATAACAAACAGGGAAACACAATGGCTTAACAAATGGCAAGACTTCGCGCAGAGACAAAGACACAGGAGGGTATAAATATATAAACTAATCACGGGCTAAGCACAGGACAATTGGACACAATCAGGAAACACACCAGTGACAAGACAGGGGTGTAGACCAGACTCAGTCAAAACAAAATGCAACACAAAATGGGACACCAAACCAAACCATGCTTCGAGCTGTGCCACGTGCCAAGAAGGGGAATTTGTGACAAAAACACACAATTAGTAAAACACAGGTAAAAATAGTATGTTTAATGAGAGGAACTATGAACAGTTCAAACAGGTAGGTCTTGAACACTAAACCTGGCTCAGCTGAACAAAGAGGTCCAGATGGATTATACTGTTTCAGAAGATCAGTAAGAAATGCCACATCAGCGTCTACTAAGAGGAAACTCATAGACAGAACCAAGGGTAATCAGCAAAAGTGGAAAAAACAAGGAAACACACACTGGCATTATTAAATATGAGTATTATTTACTTGTCTTGTGCAGACAGGATGAGTGTCATATTCAGGGGCAGAGGTACTCTTTACACCACTCCTACTGCACCTGCCACTACTCACACGCGAATGATTAATGATTTGTTTAAGTAGTGCGTTGCTGATTCTTGGCCTAGTTCAATATTCAATAACGTTTTGCTACAAACGCAAGCTAAATGCCTTGCTTTTCATATTCCTCCAAATCAATTATGAGAGACAGAGAGAGAAAGAAATAGAGAATTCTCAGCACTAGACAATTATTATCATGACCTGAAAAGCAAAACGTAGACTCAGTGTATTTTTTTTCCTGACCTAATCAAGGAAAAACCCCATAATCAAGACCACATTTTATCTCAGGTCTAACACTTGAAAGGGATGAATTATACTACAACAGTTTTGAAATTTGTTTAAATGTTACGGTTAAAAAGTCGCACAGACACCTATATGCACAGAGCAATATGCTAGCTGCATACAAAAATTTACGCTATGATTTGCCAAAAAAAAAGCAAAAAAAAAAAAACAACCTTTTTTTTGGTATCATTTTGATGCCAAAATTGACTGAAAGAACACACTCCACACTCCATTTTGAGAGAGAGGAAGTATGGTCATCTTTTGTTAAACGAGGTGTGGGTATGAAGGGGTATATTAGAAGAGATTTGGGTGTGGACTTCCTGTGTTAGAGGTAGTGTGGGTGTAGTCGTCCACTGTTAGAGGAGGTGTAGGTTTGGTCCTCTTTTGTTAGAGGAGGTGTAGGTTTGGTTCTTCTGTATTAGAGGACAGGTGGGTGTGGCCTTCTTATGTTAGAATAGGTGTTAGTGTGGTCTTTTGTTAGTGGAGGTGAGGGTGTGGACCTCTTGTGTTAGACACAGTTTGGGTGTAGGCATCCTGTGTTAGAGTTGGTGTGGGTGTGGACATCCTGTGTTAGCAGAGTCAAAGTTGTGGTCCTCCTGTGTTAGAAAAGGTGTAGGCGTGGTCTTCTTGTGTTAGAAGAGTCAAAGGTGTGGTCCTCCTGTGTTTGAAGAGGTATGGGTGTGGTCCACATGTGTTAGAAAAGGTGTGGGCGTGGTCTTATTGTGTTGGATGAGTTAAACGTGTGGTCTTCCTGTGTTAGAGAAGGTGTGGGTGTAGTACGCTTGTGCTAGAGGAGGTGTGGGTGTAGTCCTATGTTAGATAAGGTGTGGGTGCTGTAGTCCTGTGTTAGATGAGGTGTGGGTGTGTTCTTCCTGTGTTAGAAGTGGTATGGGTGTAGTCTGATTGTGTTAGAGAAGGTGTGGGTGTTGTAGTCCAATGTTAGATAAGGTGTGGGTCTTGTAGTCCTATGTTAGATGAGGTGTGGGTCTTGTATTCCTGTGTTAGATGGGGTGTGGGTGTGTTCTTCCTGTGTTAGAAGTGGTATGGGTGTAGTCTGATTGTGTTAGAGAAGGTGTGGGTGTTGTAGTCCAATGTTAGATAAGGTGTGGGTCTTGTAGTCCTATGTTAGATGAGGTGTGGGTCTTGTATTCCTGTGTTAGATGAGGTGTGGGTGTGTTCTTGCTGTGTTCGAGGTGGTATGGGTGTGGTCGATTTGTTAAACGAGGTGTATAGTGGACTGATTAACAAGCCCCAGGCGGCAGCATAGACTCCAGCCCCATTACACATGCTCATCTGATCTCCTCATTTTTTATTTATGTCAGATGCCATGGCCTCTATGTAGGGCACTTTATGAGAGTTTAAATTTTAAACACACTAAAATTGACTGGTAATAAATATTCCACATCATTTCCATCAAAGACAGGGTCAGAAATGGATGAAATGCAGAGGCCTGTGAGTAGGATACTGGCTAACACTAACTACTTTTGGATGGCCTTTTCAAGCAAGTAGTCCTTGATGATGATGAGTATTTGAATTTTACCAACACTCTTCATGAAGTTATTAACTGCTGAATTCGACTGAGGCAAGCCCTCAAGACTATCCCTATTCCTTTCTGGAAAATGGATGTGTCAACACATTATGGGTTTCAAACAACATTCCTATTATCAGGCAATCTGGCTAAAGATGACCGGTGAGGTGTGAGTATGAGAACTCAGAGTTATGATTCTGAATGAGCCTTGCTATAGAAACACCCTCTATGATGATAGATTTAGTGGCTGCCCAAATTACACCCTTGCCAGTACCTCCAATCAGGAATATTTATTTGCTCATACACCCACTAATCCAATTCTGTTTTAGTTTAATGTTTTCATTTTGTAATCCTCACTAGACCTTGTGGTTGTTAACAAAGAAAATACTTAGGGCTGTATTTAGAGGTGAGTTATGTGCACACGGTGACGAGTTAACAACGAAATTTCTCACATTGGTAATCAGACCTGAGATGTAACTACGGGCTACGAAACCACTCAGAAAGTTTACATTTGTTCTTTTACTTTTTCTTATTTGGCTCACACTTTTATCCAAAGCGACGCACAATTGAGACAGGATACGACGGGGTCTTGCTCAAGGACCCGAATGCTCTACTCCAAAGGCCACAGGTGTAGACACTACTGTTATAGAAAAATAATCAACTTCGCGGCACTCTGCTTTGGGTCGGGCCACACCATACCACCTAGTCAATTTTAGTGTATTACAGAGAATTTTGAGCAATCTCCAATACCACTCTTCTGGCCATTCTCAAGCAAAACCTACAGCACATATTGCAGCTCACAAATGAACAAAACAGTCTGAGAGTATACTTAAACTCACCAAGCTGACAGCGTTGAGAAAAGAATTATCAGGCTCTTTAGAGGCTGGAGGTGTGTAGGAGCAGTGTTTTGTGGACAGCCAGGAAGCAGAGAAAGAGGAGGAGGAAGACCACAGGGAGGAAGAAAAGGAAGGGTATTTAGAGAGAGACAGAAATCTACTCGACAGCTAACAAGCTGCTCACAACACAATACAACAGCAGAAGACCACATCGGGGTTCTACCCATCAGCCGAAAACAGAAACCTGAAGCTACAGTGTGCACAGGTTCACCTAAACACCTGAACAGTTGAAGATCAGAAAAACATCACCTGGTCTTTTTCCAGCCTTAGATTCCTGTCCTTGGCTGACAGGAGTGGAATCCAGTGTGGTCTTCTGCCGTTGTAGCCTGTCCACCTCAAGGTTTTACATTCTGAGATGCTTTTCTGCTCACCACGGTTGTAAAGAGTGGTTATTCGCATTACCGTAGACTTCCTGTTAGCTTGAGCCAGTCTAGCCATTCTCCTCTGACCTCTCACATCAACAAGGCTTTTCCACCTGCAGAACTGATGCTCACTGTGTAAACTCTACGAGTTGCTGTGTGTAAAAATCCCAGGAGATCAGCAGTTTCTGAAAGATTAAAACCAGCCCGTCTGACACCAACAACCATGCGCTCAAAGCAAATGAGATTAGATTTTTCCCCTACTCTGACGTTTGATTAACTGAAGCTGACTACTGAAGAATCATATAACAAAGGTGTTCACATTGTATGATAAGTCATTTAAGTCAAGTTAAATGCCAATGATGTCATCCATCACCTCATTGTGAAAATATTGACAAGCAGACACTGCTCAGTTTGCTGTTTTGTGTGCTAAACCAGATTTTTTTTTTCTCTTAATGACTGCTGGATTCAAACTTATGAAACAAGCCAGTCATTCAGAGTGTGAAACCTACAGCACGTGAATATGGTTACTGACCAACCACTCCACACTGACAATAGGAACTGACTGTGGTAACAAGGTTTCGTATATGTAAATCGTACTGTGACCGACGACATCGGACTAAATTTTCTGACCTCCGGCTGCTCAGTGGAACATATTTATCTGCCATTGTTTGCCCTGTCACACTGACATTCACACATGATATAGCCACGATTTAGAAACAACATTGGCAACAGCAAAATCATGTCAAAATCTTGCCAATGTAAGCACGGCTTAAACCATGTCCAGAGTTTACTCGTTCACTATTTCCTGAGTGATCTAGGGCTTTCCCTCATTGACCTCAATAAAGACGTTGATTATGGATCTTCCAATGTTAACCTTATTTGCTGGAGCCATGACCCCTGTTTATCTTGTGTACTACAACTCCAAATACATTCAAAAGAAACCCCTCATGATGTGTATGAATTCGAATGAATTAGGTCTACTGTGGATGGATTTCATATGTAAAGCAACACTACTAGGTGTAATTTTGGGCAAAGTCCACAGTAGTGCTAGTGTTTATGCAGTAGAATGTGATTAATAAACCAAGTAATTTACAAGTTCATTCACAATTCACCAATTTTCTTCTCTCTATATGCACATGCTTCCATTTCATACATAGTAAGTGTTTAGCTTTTATTCTCCTTTTCTTTTGTCCTAAAACTTTTTTTCTTTCATGCATACTGTATACTCTTTCATGCATACTGTATACTTCTGTATTTTTTTCTATCCCCCATTATCATCCTTTCTCTCTCTAATCTTTTCTCTCTTTCAGCCAAATAATAAATAAAACACCACGGCTCATGCTGTTATAGGAAAATGATCAATGACTAGGTAGTGTGATGTGGTCCAAAACAAAGCGGAGTTACTCTTTTATTACTTTCCAATCAAAGCATATCCTCATCATAAATTTTATCTAATAGTTACATTAGTTATGGAACATCCATGAAACACACTAGATCCTTTAATTACTTACGTTAAGCCCATAATTTTACTGAGAAATCAGAAAGCCCTCCATTCTAAAGACTTTCCCATGCTGGAAAACTTAAAGTTACAGCCTTACCACTGACTGTTACGAAGCACTGTCACTGGAGACTCCTTCCAAAAAATGCTAAATAAAAATCTTCTCACAGAAACCTTCACCATATTAACAATTAATACACATTAATAATTAATTACACACGTTTTTAAATCTGGTTATTAGAGTGTCCACCATTATGTACCAGTGTAAGTTGTTAGTTCTGAAACACAAATGTACTAATCAACAACGTCTGATCAATCAGATTAAAGGATTAAATGAGATATGTGCTTCGAAATTTTTTTTAAAACAAAATTTCCTCTGTTAACTTTATTCACACTTGATCAAGCCTTCAGCAACAGCACAGATCATCAAAATGTACACAGTTCCAGAGGCACATTTGAGAGATGACACGTGACAGATGACAGGTTTTTGCATCAGTGACAGTGACAGGTATGAAATTCTCTATGGGTTTGTATTAAAATACATACTTCAACAAAACTAATTATAGAAATAAAGTGGTCAATTACATTGTTTTTTAATTGAGGTTTTACTTCTCAGCAGCAGCTGGTGTTGACTCTGTGCCAGTCTTTCTTAAGTGTGTTTCAAATGACTGCTCACTCAAATGGTGCTTATTCACTGTTCTAACATTTATGGAGAACTGAAGCATTTCTTCCATGCTTCAAAAAAAAAAAAAAAAAAAAAAACCTATATGGCATTCAGTGCATGTCATCACACACCTGTTTGGCTGTGATTTTGTGAAAGCTTCAAAATGATTAAACTGTGATTGATAAAGCCAAGCTAGGGAATGTTGTTAAATTTGGTTGGAGCTGGGTTTGGGTATTTGACTCGCTTTAAGGATCTTCGGTCACCCCGAATGACTTGCATGTCAATCTTTATAATTAAAATGTGATCTTCGATGACATCCACGACTTATTTTGTAATAAAATTCTGAGCTTTGGTTTAAACTTCTTTCATTGGCATGTTGGTCTATTTTCCCTTTATTAACAGGTTCCTATATTACCCACAATGCCCCCTGACTACCTGCTGATAGCAGTGGGAATAGTAATGGGAATTTATCTCTTGCGTCATCTCTATCTAAAGAGAGCGTTGCAGCAGGGCTTTAGTCTTTGAGTCTCCTCATCTGTACACTCTGCTCAACAGATCAGCTTCTAAAGCTTCAATTTTCATGCTAAAACCACCATCAACGCCATCACACTCGTCTTCTCGTAGATCGCTAAGTAGTCGCTGCTGTAACTGTGTCCTGTAGCTGCATTGCTTTCTGGACTTTTGAGTCCACTACTTCTACACTGGCTTTCTCATTGACGTGACACTGAACGTCACTGGAAAATGGTGAGTGAGAAAAGAAGCGCTTGCTTCTTGCTGAAGTTTTTTTCTCCTATTGCATCTGTGCTAGCAAAGTCACCCTGTGACATCAGCGCAGCACACGAGCACTAACTTCTCACAGAAATAATAGAAAAACAGCACCATCCAACAAATTAGCACTAGAATCACTAAGCATATCACAAATATTTTAATATAAATACATTTAATGTGTTTCAGTGTGGAGGTTTCCTTTAACTACTTATTTCATCTTCATTACAGGTAAAACATTTGAAAAAAAACAAAAAAACAACATGGAAACTGCAATGACTACTTTAAATATGTTTCATTATATTTATGAGACATCGCATTCAGCAGGTCATCTCTAATACTCGGCTTTCTGTTCCTCTCTTTTCCTTTCCGTGACTCTGTTCTTCACTGCAACATAAAGTTCTGAATATTTGTGCTGCCACTCAGACAGCCACTCAGCCGGTATGTCTGAAGCAGCACTGCTACTAAGTAAATCATTCTCTCCTCCTCTCTCACTGCTCTCTCTCTTTTTTTCTTTCTTACTGCTCTGTTAAAACAAAGCAAGAATGATTAAAGGTCAGGGTTGGCGGCCGTTCCTCTGGGACGGGCCATGCGTCTGACTTTACCTTGCCAAGCATCTGTAATTGATAGGAATGACTGCTGCTCATCTCTTTAACGACAAAACGCACGTCATATTGACCTGCACGGGGGGCGGGGGGCCGGGAGGGATAAAGAAGACGAGAAGGAGAGCGAGTGAATGAGTCCACAAGGGCAAGGAGATTAAAGGCAAGGGGAAGGAAACAATGGCTGGAATTATGATGAGGAAGAGCATTCAGTAGTGAGTAAATTAATTAACGAGCTAGCAGGTTGAAGTGCGGAGGGACACACACTCCTCGCTAGTGACCTTGCTCTGTCCCTTTTCAGATATTCGCTCTGTAGATGAAAATTCAAGAGACAGAGAGAAGAAAGAGAGGCTGGTGAGAGAAGCTACTGGTTGTAGCTGCGATAACGTAAGTGAGAACTTGTTTCATGAACGTTCCACAACATTCATATGAATTAAAAAAGTGATCACATAGGGGACATAATTCACATTTCAGCACTAGATCTAGATATATGTAGATACAAACATGGCTGCCGAGGACATGTGCTGTTTTGACAGACGATGAATGAATGAATGAATGAATGAATAGCAAGCATCAAATCTCTCCATTACAATTCTGCTCTTTTTCTTTCTGTACACAGCCAAAAAAATGTAAAAAACAGCCATGATTTTTTTAGTCCTTTCTTCCTTAATCACTTTTACATCATCTAGTTGATGGTAAACTCAAATTCGGTCATGTCTTCTTTTGACAACTTTTTGGAAATTCGTTTTTAAGCTGAGAAATGTTTGAATGGAATCTAAACATCAAAATAACCTGTATGAGGTGAAGCAACGAGGTTTCTAGTTCCGCGAGCACGAACGCTTTGTTAATGAGGGAAGTAAAAGGAGACTGGTTCAAGGAAGGCTATGGTAACTAAAATAACCACTCTTTACAGCCGTGGTGAGCAGAAAAGCATCTCAGAACGCACAGGCGGATGAGCTACAACTGCAGAAGACAGCATCGAGTTCCACTGTGTGTATGCGTGTGTGTTTTCTGCGTGTGTGTTTTCTGCATGTGCTGGTGTGTGTGTGTGAAAGGTAGTCTTTCCTCATTAGTGTTTCCCTTCCATTCAAGAAGCCAACAGAGAGGGAGCAAAATCAGTACCTCATGATCAAGTGCACATGGAGGTGCACGCACACACACACACACACAAACACACAAACACACACACACACACACACACAGATGGAGGAATGACTATATCAGGGGTTTAAATGCTGCCCCTGTTAAGAGATAAGTAGATATCTTCAATCTATTAGGCTAATGTCCATTTGCCATCGTTATGGCAACAACCATCAACGTGATCAAAGCATAACTTTCACTCCATGAGGAAAATACGCTTAGCTTGCAAGCTAACAATTAAAACATTTTCATTCAGACTGGCTGCTTTCATAAATGCGTTACCTAACATGGTATTTGTAGAAAGCAAGAGGAAAGTTAATATTACTATCATTATTATTTGTCACACTGTATGAGATGATCCAAATACAATCTTGGCCTAATTCAATAACAGCCTGTGCAATAAAGTGTTCTCCATGTCACATTATATACGATGAAGATCCTCTAACAATAGACTGGCTTCCATAAACAGAAACATGCTTCAAAGTGAACTTGAGCTAATGAGGATATTTTTTTCTGTCCATTAGTGTGTTTTGTTTACGTTTTGCCGCTACAATCGCCACTACCGTATTTGTAGCTGTCCGTGAGTTTTACGTAATCATTTGCCGTCCTCCTATTGATGGCTTTTGGAAGCGTCATAGCAACAATCACATTCTGAGATTTAATGCTACAATCCACTGTACTCCAACTCGATTTTCCCGAGTTCTGATCTAAACATGTTTCTCGGAAATATTAGCCGTACAGCATTCGTTGTACGGCTAGTCCCTAAATTTGATAAACATATAAAGAAGAGCTTTCCTTAATGATTTCTGCGTGATTGGTGATTATAAACGATAAAAGATAGGTCAGCTACTCTTGTTCCTCTTTGCTTATAAACACTGGCTTGTAAAATCCGTCACAATGGTCTAATCATATTTAAAAAATTGGTCTTAAACCAAAGGAATTACATAATTATGTTACAAATCTAAACTTACAAAACTGACCAGCACATGTTTATGCTTGACACTGTAGGTCTTTGTTACCTCAACAGAAGTGGGACGTATATAGGAAACATGTATGCATCCTAACCAAGCCGTGACCCCAAGCACTCCTGAAGTGCTCTAACCCTGGAGTACGCTCTGCCGAACATGAGCTGAAGGACTTGTGCACAGTTACAGATCTGATGCATTATACCAAAACTGGGAGCAACACCAAGAGTGAATGAAGACCCATCTTAGGGAGCAGGTGAGAGCCACAGGAACCCAATGAATATTTAACTCAGCCAACACAGGAGGCAACAAAGAGCACAGACAGACTGACAGAGAGAGAGAGAGAGAGAGAGAGAGAGAGAGAGAGAGAGAGAGAGAGAGAGAGATCCACACTTTCCTCTGAGCTTGCAGATCCCTACATACAACCTTCTCAAACACATGATCTCATGGTTTGCTCTAAGGATCCACAGAGCTTCACACACCTTACACATCCTCTAAAGCACTCGCAGACTCATACACTATCCCATGGAGAGAGTGATGAAGCAGAGAGAACTATAAGGTTGGAATGATAAGAAGAGATTGACAGAAAGTGGGAAAAGAAAGAGAAAGAGAGCATGAAGCATGAAGGGCAAACGTGTCTGAGAGAGTGAGAGCCAGAGAGAGACAGGAGTGACAAAGGTGCAGCACACACACACACACAGACACACACACACACAGACACACAGACACACAGACACACAGACACAGACACACACACAGACACACACACAGAATCCAAGTTAAAAGCATGAGGGAGAAATGGAACAAAACAGTGAAGGGGAAAGAGAAAGAAAGGAGGAGAGAAACAGTGACAGAGAGAGAGAGAGAGAGAGAGAGAGAGAGAGAGAGGGAATGGAGAGGTGACAGGGTGAAATGCAGTGATTTACAGCCACACATCAGCTTCCTGCCCTTCCTTCCCTCTCACACACTGTCAGACAATCAATGCGGACGCTCTTCCTGATTGATACCAACCTTTCTTCTGAGTGTGTGTGTGTTGTGTGTGTGTGTGCTGCAGAATGTTAAGACACTCCATAAGCTCTATTTGCACTCAGAATGGTAACATTTAAGTGACATTTCCTGGTGACATAACTTTGCATTTTGTCTTTAATATTAGCAACCTTAGTGGATTCCATTCTCCACTATCACCACTGATGTCTCCTTGTGTTTCAGCGCCATAGTGACCCACGTAGCAAACTGACATTGGACCGAGATCGACTGATTAAACAGGTGGAATCGGATGCGGCTCCTATCTGGTTAAAACAAAAACATGCAGCCGCGTCTGCGGAGAAAACTGAAGCCTCCTGAACTTTAGTATTTCAAAGTATTTGAATTTCAGTGAGGCTGTACACCGCATTGTTGAATTCTCTAATCTGATTGATCACACATTGGTCATCTGGACAAATGACGTTGTGCTTTCTCTGTACCGTGACATTGTGGGTTTTTTTCCTCTTCTTAATTTCAAGACAGAGAAAAAATTAAGAGGCTGGTGATGGCATGAATGTTATAGCTACTGCAACGTAAGTGATAACAGGAATTTGTTTCGTGGATGTTCCCCAACTTTAAATGTAACTATAGATGTATGAAGTTTTGCTCTTTTATTAAAAATAACTGTACCTGTTGACAAACTGCTGTGGTATAAGAGGAATAAAATACCTTGGGACATGCTGTTACAGGAAAAAAAAAACTTCTTGGCAGTGACAGTAATATTCACAGTAGTAGTATTCACCAGTTTATATTAGGGCTGCACAATATTGAAGAAAAATGAGATATGTGATAACTTGTCAAATAATGCCATATGCGGTACAATAATCATATAAGCGTGTAAAATCAATTTAAATTATATATATACATATATATATTTCTAATTTAAAAATGACATAACCAACATACATGATTCATGTTCTTTTGAGGAAAAGAAAGCATTCTCTGCTATCTGCGTCAACCTAAATTTTTGACTTTTCATAACTTTTTGAAGTATTAAAATCATTCAGTTATGGCAAGCCCTTGCGATATGCATATGGCAATGTTTACAGTTGCGATATTTCGATGATAACGATATATTGAGCAGCCCTAGCTTATATCAACAGAATGTTGTCACATCAGCTGTATATACTGCTTGATAGTAAGCGTTCTATAAACAGGTTAACTTGAAATTCCTTCAAGATTAATATACTTACAATGCGCAACTCATTGATCTGTTGCACAACACTGATTAAAAATAAACTCGAACCCTGTCTATTTAAAGTTCAAAAAAAAAAAAAAAAAAGCTATTTCTCAGTCATACAGTGACCATACTACTGTGGGAAAACGGCAAAGAGCAGACATAGAACCACTTAAAGAATTCTCTACTGCCTTCATCCCCACTTAACACTCAGGGTTCTTTCCCTCTCACAAGACCAGAAGCCAGGTGTGTGTGTGTGTGTGTGTGTGTTGGGAGGGTGGTTTGGATCGTGTATTGTATGCTGTGTGTAAGGGCTGAACGTGAAGCGGAGGTGCAGCCTGAGGCAAAGCCTGCAGCCTTACAGCCCACTCTCTCTCTCTCTCTCTCTCTCTCTCTCTCTCTCTCTCACACACACACACACACACACACACACACACACACACACACACACACTTCAATTACATAAGCTTTATAATTCTGCGAGTGCATATCTGTGAACATGTCAAGGACGTGTGTAGAGGCTTCATACTAGACGTGTCCAGAGTTCATACTAGACGATACGTGAGCGTGTACACGAGGGTTACATGAAAATGCACAACGTGAATGTCTTTTCATCTTGTTTATCACTTTGTCACGAGAAGTTACGTATAAATTTTTTTTTAACAGACTACACTTTCAAAAAAAGGGAGAGCATGAGCACATCTCCATCCTGGATTAATTGTACTGTTCACACTTATGATAAAAAGCCACGGAAGAAAGGTCGCAACTTTTCCAGGGTACACAACCGAACACGCCTCCCCACCAACCAATCAGACTAGCTGATGTGCAGCACTGTAGACACACACGACACACAGAGAAGTGTGTTCCTTTATTTTCCATCTCCCTAATTGGATTAAACACTCAAATATTAGAGCAGATGTAAGCATGTGTTCTGCAACAAAAGCCTCTCTCTTTCCCATCATGCACTGAATCACGTTTGCAACAGAACACTGCTGTTTACGCAAACTCTTACATAAGACACTCAGTTGGCATCTCATCACACGCGATTGATTACTCCTTGTGTGTTTGTGTGTGTGTGTGTGTTTCAGATGGCAGTGCTGATATTTAGCGGTGAGGTCATACACACCAAAATTCAACAGACTGACTCTGACTCAAGTTGCGAACCTTTTCTTCATCTGCATTTCAAACGCTCCATGCTGAGAGCGGTGGGCATGCGCGCGCACGCAAACACACACACACACACACACACACACACACACACACACACACCCCGAAAAAAAAAAAAACAAATACAAGTACAAAACCAGGAAAACAGACTTAGATACATATATGACAAAGGCGGATCCAGCTGTGGCGCATCTGCATTAGATATTTAAATCCATCCCACATGGACTGCTGCATACCTGATCAAACACAATCTCTTTCTCTCTCTCTCCGTCTCTCTCTCTCTCTTTCCCTCTCTCGGTGTTGAAAGGCTTCATTAGTAGGGCAGAATCGAGCTATCAGCGGCGGTTTTTGCAGGCTTCCAGTGAGGAAAAAAGGATTTGATGTGAGATCTAATAGAGTGAAGTGCCACAGCGTGCTAAGCTCAGCTACGGGAGCCGGAGCTAATGGAAACCTGACCTGCAACAGGGCACGGCGCAGAGAGAGCGAGGG
Source organism: Pangasianodon gigas (assembly GCA_022758105.1). NCBI lineage: Eukaryota > Metazoa > Chordata > Actinopteri > Siluriformes > Pangasiidae > Pangasianodon > Pangasianodon gigas. The sequence goes on along the minus strand of CM040463.1, from coordinate 24,802,097 downwards.
AAAAAGCCAAAAAGGCCGAGATGGACAGAGAGATTGAAAGAAAGCCTTCAAGGCCAAAAGCTGAGCCCTGAGTACAGGCTTCTATGCCAGCTGATTTTAGAGCTCACTCTTCAGGTTCCAGCTAACATGAGAGAGCGCAAGGGAGAGGGGTGGAGGGCAGGAAGAGGGCAGAAATGGATGGAAACAGTCAGAGTGAGAGTAGAGTTAATAAAAAACAAAGTTTTGCAAAGCTGAAAACCGTTCAGTTGAACTGTGAGCTAAAATAATGCACACACACGTCTCTTATTTGCACGCACTACACACATGAATTATTATGATTTCCAAGGCTGTGTCTATTGCCATTATTATCTTCTGTGTGTTTATTGTCATTATTATGGTTATATTAGAGTTTAATTATAATTATAAAGATAAAATATATTGTGTATTATTTAGAAAAGTTATAAGCCTTCAGATCGGAAGGCTTTATGCTTCAAGAGAAAAAGAATAGATGCTGATAAGGAAATGACTGTTTATAGCTGTTATAGCACAAGCGAACTTGTTTTGCGAACATTCTACACCATTACAAAAGTAACTATAAAAGAATAAAAAGTACACAATGACATTCTGTGATCAATTAAAAAAAAAATGTTAGTGTTAACAAATTGCTGTGGTATAAGAGGAATAAAATAATTGCAAAATTAATCAATTACGCGGTAGTAACACGTCAGCTCGCAAAACACCACCACATCATAATTATTTTCCTTTAGCACGCCCCATCATGCTTTATTCCTGGATTATAAACTGCTTTTCAATTCCAGATACTTAAAAATTTAGTATCTGAATGCATTCGAATATTAATTATTATATAATATAAAAATTTTAGGAATAAAATTTCCTTTTATACTACCACCTCACAAGCAAACTTTCGAACATGTTGCATAAAACACAGGAAGTCAAAACTCGATATACAATGAAATCCAAGCAGTTTCCACACAAGGCTTTTCAGGTTTATGTGGCTTTCCGCCGATTTAGAGGCTAGCAAGTTAGAAAAGTTACTAGCAAGCTCTTACCTCAAGCAGCAAGGGTCGTTTGACCAAAACTTTTGGGCAATGTATTTTATAGCATTATGTTTTGTAGCCTTTATAGCTTTATAACAAGCGACTAAAAGTAAACGTGATGTTAAACATTCAAATGTGGATTTTCACCTTTGAATGCGTAAACATTACGTGCATTCGAATAGTGAAATTCATTTTGACAGCCCAATTCTGCATTAATTCCATGTATAAATCTGATTCTGATCTGATCTGTTTCTCTTGGCCATGTTAAGGTGGGTGTTAAGTGTATGTGGCTGATGGAGGCACACTGAAAGGTTATCCTTGTTAGCTAGATTAAAGCTTTAAATGCACTGTCATGAGCAGAATCGATGAGCCACTTCATGGCCGTGCCTTATTGATTTGTCTCATCAAGGGGTCACACACTCCATCCACAGGGCATAGGCTTATAAACATTAGCTTTGTACCATACTGCATCACACTTCCATGGTAAACCATAGAAAATCTATGATACTGTTAGCTATTTAGACTGATTCACTGGTGCTATGATACTGTCTGTACGAGAAAAGTGGATTAGCTGTATAGTGTATGTATATCCATGGATATATTTCAGTCTATAAGCATACACTTGTGTTCATGAGCAGTGAAATACCATCTGAGATGACTTTACTTGCTTGATATTATTTTATTGACTGATTATAGATCTCGGATAGATCAGGTATATGCAGATATATCTCTGCCTTTAAAAAAAAAATGATGTCCTTCAGCACCTCTCATAATCCCATCACTACAAGGCTTTTCTCACTCTCTTAACTCACCATCTTTTTCTCATTTACTGAGGTACAGTCTGAGGTTTAAATTTGTTCCTTTGCAGTGTTTCTGGTCACTGCGTCCAGATGCTATCAAATCTGACCCCTAGTCAGACTTAATACATCCAGAATGAATATGTCCTTTCAGACAGACAGAGTACTGCCAGGCACAGCCATACCGACAGACTCAAAACATCTACATACCGAAAATCAACAACACGCACACATCCAGACTAATATCAAACATCCATACAGCCAGTAATAAAACATTTAGACATCCAGACACAATAAATGCATTAGGGCCAAATAGGGATTAAAACATCGCAGGGTGTGCAGTTATACCACCACAAGTATTTACACTTAATTATGTGGAATTTGCCAACTACTACAATGTTTTTCATTTGGGTCATATTTTTTATCCATTTAGAGTTACATTTGTGGAACAACAACGAGTTAGTACGAGTTAGTTCCTGTTATCACTTATGTTATAGTAGTCTTATTAAATTTTAAGAGTGAGAAAAATACTATAATATATACTGTAAAATATATTATTATAAACAATTCAGGACATGCTGTTACAGGAAAATAATGAACTCCGCTTCGTGCCAGGCCGCATTACACCACCCTGTCACTGATTATTTTCCTTTAACAGCAGGCCCCCATTATTTTTTATTCTGTACTTAACTGTAATAATTATTTGTGATATATTATTTGTATTTATAGTCGTAACCGTCACACGACTCAACACATAAACAGACAATACACAGTTCAACAAACACAAAAACACATGAAGTACATGCATGGGTTCAAGATATCCATGCATCAAGACTGAACACATCTATACACACAGAGTCATGTTTAAACATTCAGATTCAACACATCCACACCTCAATATGTCCATCTAGATTGACAAACACCAACCTGACATGCCATTTTTCCAGGTAATTGTTTAGTTTGTGTTGGATGGGTTTTAGGCTAGCATCTCCTTTAGTCTTGTAGCAACGGAGGGAGTTACTGTTCAATAGTTACTGTTCAAGTATTAGTTTCTCAAACATTACACTTTTTTTCCTAATAATTTACACTCTAACAGTTTATTGAAATTAATCTCAGGTTAGCATTCAGGAACTATGATAAATAAGGGTTTACTGAGTTATGGTTAGACAGTTAGGTTAGACACCAAAAGCAGAACAGTGTTGCTGAGAATGCTCGTGTGTCCTGTCAGCTCTCAGCACCAAGCAGGCAGACTGAAATAAAGCCAATGATAAACAGGAGTTATGATAAGAAGTGAGCATCATTTCATTAAAGCTGTGCAGGTTTATGGGCTGGAAATGAGCTGAGACAGCTCCTGTCTCTGCCTTCCAGGCCATTTTGCGTTTTCTAGCTTCATCACAAGTGCTTTAGGGAACAATGCACATTCTGTGGGGGGTTGGGGAGGAATTTCAATAAAATTCTGTACACATAAGGGGGTGGAATCTATTGATATTACACCAGAGTGCTGTTGAATTCACAAATCTGATTGGTCAGAAGGTGTTGATTCATATTCTAATACAACAGCTTACCAAATTACACAGGGACTTGTACAGTGGATGCTAAAAAAAAAAAAAACTTGTGCAATTGTTGATATGGTGAAGATTTCTGTGGGGAAACTTTTATTTAGCATTTTTAGAAGGAGTCTCCAGTGTCAGAGTGAAAGGTAATGCTGTAACTAAGTTTTTCAACAAGGTGAAAGTTTTCAGGACGGAAGGCTTTGCGGTTTCTCAGTAACATGACAAGCATTTTTTTTTTTTTTTTGCATTTTTTCTCATTAACTTCAAGAGGGAGGAACAAAGAGAGGCTGATGAGGGAACAGCAATGTTAATAGCTGTATAATTGATATCATGAACTTATTTGTTTCATAGACTTTACACAACATTAAATGTAACTATAAATTCTGGGAAAGAAAATGTTTTGGCTCTTTGATTTCCACCTGGTAAAAATATCTTGAAAAAGCACTTGTCTTGACAAATATCCCCAAGATGTGAAAACTATCATGTAATCCAATCATGATGGGGACCAGACAAATAGTTACGTGTCCATTTTATTATTATTTTATTATAATAACAAAAAAGATTGATGACTGAAGCCAGTAGTGATAATGGTACATAACTGGAAGCCTCCCAAAGGGTGCAATGGCAATGTTTTCACTGTCTCATTTGTAAATTGAGGGTTAAAAACCCGACAATGCCTCAGCCATTCATAGCTGGGAGTCAGTGAGAGAATTACTGGCCTGAGATGAAACACAAGGCTTTTTCAGAATGACACAAGCCAATCTTGGGCTTCGTATATACACAGAAGAGTGTGTTCAGCGTCCCTGTGACAGTTTATGAACACTATCTATTGACGGCTGGGGGTAATATTCAATTGAGCTCTAAAATCTAATACACTATATGGTCAAAAGTATATGGACACTCCTCCTAATTATTGGGTTCAGGTGATCCAGCCACACCCATTGCTAACAGCTGCTTAAACTCAAGCATATACAAACATAAAAATCTCCATAGACAAAAAATTGGCAGTAGAATGGGTCGTACTGGGGAGTTC
>CM040463.1:24767390-24797577 GCA_022758105.1 Pangasianodon gigas | reverse complement strand
CGTATGAAAAAAAAAAAAAAAAAAAAAAAAAAATGCCTATCCTCTGTTGCACCACTCACTACAGAGTTTCAAACTGCCTCTAGAAGCATCATCAGCACAAGAACTGTGCATTGAGAGCTTCATGAATTGGGATTCCATGGCCAAGCAGCTGCACGCAAGCCTAAGATCACTATGCACAATGTTAAGCGTCGACTGGAGTGGTGTAAAGCACGCTGCCACTGGACTCTGGAGCAGAGGAAACGTGTTCTCTAGAGTGATGAATCATGCTTCACTATCTGGCAGTCTGATGGACGAATCCGGGTTTGGAGAATGCCAGAAGAATGTTACCAAACACAGTCAGAGCTAGAAGGAAATCAGCCCCAGCCTCGCTTCTTCATACCATTCTGTCTATTTTTCTTACCACTGTTAGTGTGCTTGGTTCCGTAAAAATCCAAAATAATCCACCTTAAAAGATTTGTTAACAGCAAATAATCTGATGTGGATGCCAAAAATGAAACCTTGATGTCTTTTTTCTTTGAAAGACAGGGGACCTTAGCCCATTCCTGGATGCAGCATTGCTCCATTGTAAAAGTGTCTGTGCTTGTCTTCACAACCTGAAATAAGCAGGTCTGAGCTGAATATTGAGGTGGTTGATCTGAATATTTCTAGAAGACATAATTGCATCCTGTCAAATGTTCTTCTTTTAACTGCAATACTGTAATCAATGTGAAGGCAGCTGTTTACAGATGATTGACAGCCCTGTATCTATAATTTGAGAACCTATTCTTGCCATAGCCATGTTTGGAAGAAATAAAGGTGAATTATATTAAAAGAAAAATAAAAATAGACTCAATTAGACCCCATGTATCATATACAGTCAGGTCCATAAGTATTTGGACAGTGAGACAATTTTTGTAATTTTACCTCTGTACACCACCACAATTGATTTGAAATGAAGCAATCAAGATGTGATTGAAGTGTAGACTTTCAGCTTTAATTCAAGGGGTTAAACAAAAATATTGCAATAACCGTTTAAGAACTGTAGTTTTACCCAGGCTCAAAAGTAATTGGACAATTAACTGATAAGCAGTTTAATGGCCACATGTGGCCGGTTTCCTCTTTATTTCATGACAAATTTAGGAGATTAAAGGTCTTGGGTTAATTCCAAGTGTTGAACTAGCATTTGGTAGCTGTTCATGGGAACTTTGACTATGCGGTCCAGAGAGGTGTCGATGCAAGTGAAGGAGGCCATCATTAGGCTGAAAAACAAAACAGAGCCACATATAAGGGTGATAGTCAAGTGTCCACAGAGAGATAGCAGAAACTTTAGGAGTGGCCAAATCAAAAATTTGGTACATTCTTAAAAAGAAGGAATGCACTGGCGAGCTCAGCAACACCAAAAGACCTGGAAGACCATGGAAGAAAACTAAAGTGGATGATCGCAGAATTCTTTCCTTGTTGAAGAAACAGCCCTTCATAACATCTAGCCAAGTCAAGAACACTCTCGAGGAAGCAGGTGTATCATTGTCAAAGTCTACAGTCAAGAGATGCCTTCATGAATGTAAATACAGACAGTTTACCTCAAGATGCAAACCACTGGTAACACTCAAGAACAGTAAGCCCAGATTAGGCTTTTTTTAAAACCTCTTTAAAAAAAAAAAAAAACCTGACCAGTTCTTATGCAAGATTAACTTGCACCAGAATGATGGGAAGAGAAGAGTATGGAGAAGGAAAGGGAGGGCTCTTGATCCAAAGAACACCATATCTGTCAAACATATGGAGACAGTGTTATGGCATGGGCATATATGGCTGGGTCACTGGTGTTTACTGATGATGTGACTGCTGATGGAAGCAGCAGCAGGATGAATTCTGAAGAGTAGAGAGCTATACTTTCTGCTCAGATTCAGTCAAATGCTGAAAAACTGGCAGGACGGTGCTTCACAGTACAGACGGATAATGACCCAAAATGTACCGCGAAAGCAACCCAAGAGTTTGGAAGTGGAATGTTCTCAAATGGCCGAGTCAGTCACCTGACCTCAACCTAATTGAGCATGCTTTTCACTTACTGAAGACAAAACTGAAGGCAGAAAGACCCACAAACAAGCAGCAACTGAAGGCAGATGCAGTAAAAGGCCTGGCAAAGCATCTCAAAGGAGGAAACTCCGCATTTGGTGATGTCCATCAGTTCTAGACTTCAGGCAGTCATTGACCGCAAAGGATTTGCTTCCAAGTATTAAAAATAATCCTAATATTTATGATTATGTTAGTTTGTCCAATTACTTTTGAGCCTGTTAAAATGGAGAGACTCTGTAAAAATGGCTGTATTTCCTAAACAGCTAATGCAATATTTTTGTTAAACCCCTTGAATTAAAGCTGTAGTTCTACACACTGCAATCACATCGTGAATGCTTCATTTCAAATCCACTGTGGTGATGTACAGAGGTAAAATTACAAAAATTGTCTCACTGTCCAAACACTTGCGGACCTGACTGTACATCAGTAGCCCGGTAAAGGATTTTATTATTTGGCTACCCTGGCCAAGCAGATATGTTTTGAATGTACACATTTGTGTTGGGTACAGTATGACCTTTACTTCATATACATACATTTTGAGAGAGCACAAACATGCACACAGTTATCAGATCCTTTGAACAATGACACACACAAAAGCTATTTGAGTAAGAGCTCCCCCTTGTGGAGAATCTTCAGTTTGTTGAACATGGGGGTTTGAGTGAGGGGGTCAGGTCAGTGAAGGATTTGTATCTAAAAACAAATAAAAATGATGAAATTAGCAGTGGATTTGTAGTTTAAGACCCTACTGTATATGTGTGGTGGCCTGGAAAAACCCTTCACATGGTGTAATTTTGACATTTTCTACTATTCATATTGTTCTGAGTACAGTAACAGGATCTTCTTGAACTGAAATATGTTTCGTTTTTGCATGTATCTCAATCACAAGTAAAGTTCTAGCATCAGTATCTGATTCCAAACTGAACTGATTACGCAAATATCCATTTCACTACAGCACGTAGCTATCCAACAGCTTGAACAAATTGTCTAGCAAGGTTTCACACATCTTTAGGCAGACTGCTTTAGCTATTGTATTTATTAAACTGGCTCATTCCACCACATGATATTTGCAGGAAGTTAGCCAAGGAAGGATTAAAAAAAACAAATGAGACATTTCTACGTTGTACTGTGTCTTTTTTGGCTGCTTGGTAGAATTCAGCCACAGCGACACTCAGGCTACGTTAATGTTACCAGGTTGTGACACAGATCTGATTTTCTGATTTTCTGGCACCGATCCGATTTTTCAGGACTGTGTGGACACAAAATCTTTTCAACGCAGATCTGAGCCACTTTTGTATGTGGTTCTATATTGGATACATATCTGATACATATTCAGCCATGCGACGTGAATGAGAAAATCGGAATTCATGTGGCTTTTTCCCCCAATGTGCATGTGCATATCACTGACATCATCATCAAGTGTTGGCAGTGTGGCACAACACCAACAGCAGTGGCTAACATCAGTGGAATGATGGGGATATCGTTGATTTATTTGATATTTGGGGAAATTAATGGATTCAAGCAAAGCTGGAAGAAACAACTGGCCAAGAAATGACAAAGTATGGCCACAATTGAACGTTGCTATAGTGCAAAAGAAAATTAAAGAGCTTTAAGTTCACGGAGACAAAAGAAGTGAAACAACATAGCAGTAATGGTCGCTCAACATAACTTTACAAACAACTCGTGTGCATTTTGGGTGATAACCAGACTTCTGTATAAATTCTCTATGAATAATGTCCACATAGCGGCCCGACCATTGATGGCTCCTCTCCTGTACCCGCACATTTTTTGGCCAGGTATAGCTGCCAAAACAGCACAAGCTACCCATCTGGCCTTTTTTCACCTTCTCGACCTGATCATGGACAGCTGACGAGCTGTTTGCTGACCTCCAGAGCAAATTCAGACACAAGCCTGGGCTAAGAGCGTTCATTCATTTGTTGCTTCTACCATGAAGGATTGTCTCACAAATAAGACTTTTGTTGTTGATATCGATGTGCATGTGTTTCAAGGGAATGGGCGCGTTCACATTAAAGACAGATATGGGTCATGTACGGTAACAAACATGAATCGTCAAGATAGACCAATCCAATTTAAACAAAAATTATGAAGCTTGGCGAATGTGAATGTAGCCATATATTTGGAAATATTCTACGGATATACTATAAAATCCTTTTTAGTGTATTTCTGGTATTTCTGGCCAACCACCAATAGGTTCATATCATATTTGGATTCTTAAATTAAGGCAGAAGTTCTGTTAAATGAAACAGATGTTTCTTGTCTGTAGTGCCCGTCAGTGTTAGTGTCATGTTCTGTAACAGTCTTCACTCCTGTCATGTGTCTTCATTCAGTTCAGTAAGTAAAGACTGCACACGTGTTCAGCGTGCCACCTGCTGAGTCGCTCTTCACTCAACTGAGCAGCTCACAGCATTTCTCTTAACTCCACCTCGCTCTTCCCCGAATCCTTGGCATATCTTTCCCTCTCCTCATGACTTCCTGTTTCTTGCTCTCTGCTCCTCTGAGTCTTCAAAGGGAGTTCGCCATTCAGCCTCATTAAGGTAACTGAGAAAGAACTTTGAAAGACTTAAAGACTAGAAAGGAGCCACCCATTTAAACGAGTGCTTAATCACCTCGTTGGGTGTACAACCGTGTGTGTGTGTGTGTGTGTGTGTGTGCACACGGACTACAGCTGGTATACAATGTGGGCTGGAACTACAGCTGGTATACAATGTGGGCTGTATCCCTCTTGTGGTTTTTCTTTATACCTTTTTTCACACCATTAATTCAGTTACAACAGTGTCCAAAGAGCAGCCAGGGTGGTGCACACACAATATGGCCACAGGTTTGTGGACTATCACCCTTATATGTGGGCCTTTTCCAAACTCTTGCCACAAAATTGGAATCACACAATTGTCTAGAATGTCTTTGAATGCTGTAGCATGAAGATTTCCTTTTACTGGAACTAAGGGAGCCAAACGTATTCCAGCATGACAATGCACCTGTGCACAATGCAAGATCCATGAAGACATGGTTCGTCAAGGTTGGCAATATATGAACACTGTAAATGCATCAAACACCCACTCACGTTCTTTGGTCTTTCATATCTGACCGCTGGCTCACACCAATATGAAAGTAAAAAGCTCAGGTTTGTACAACTGTTTTTTCCTCCAAAGGAGATTTGTCAGTGGCTGCAGTGAAATTTCAAACCCCTGAGATGCAAATTCATTGACCTCTTTTGCATAACACATGTACAATAGTAGCATTCCTGTTTAACATCAACAACCATTACAAAAGAGCAGCAAGCTCAAAAACATTGCAACAACTGAAAAATATTTGTAGAGCTAGCAAGTTTGCTAACGTCAGATTTACATGCATTAATTAGCATGTTAATGCTAGATGGCAAATTAGTCTAGCATTACGTTCATTCTAATGTTACGCTAGGTTTTGTTTCACAAAATAGTAGCAAGCTACAAAACAAATGATGATGCAAAATAAACATGTTGTTAACCGACTCCAAACTGTCAGGATTATTTTTTGTTAGCGAGTTGGTGAACTAGCATGGCTGTGTTGATATTCATGTCCATACATCAAATGTATTGTTTTACAAACCAAACAGTTCACATCCTATTTGTATCTGTATTTGTATGTGTTTAGAATACATTATCTGAATAAAGTAGTCATATTGGGTCACATCCTAGCGCCTGCATCTGAGGTATGAATGGGGCACAAAATAAAAAAGAAATAAATAATAAATGCTGATTGTGCGAGAAAAGGAAAACGTGCCAGCTCAGCGGTTTATAGACGCTACTTACCTGAGGCAAGCAACAACACACAAGTACACTGCTGTGCACACACACACATACACACACACACACACAGAGAGTAATGGTTGTGGAGGGTAATAGGTGTGGTTTAGCAGCAGCTCTGGGTCAAGTCACTACCTTATTGAGGTTTGAGTCATGGTAAGACCTCGCTAGCTCATCTATAATTCATAGCTTTAATATACGCTTAGAACAGACGTGCTCTTAGAAACTTACAATACACATTGATATGTTGTGTGCGCACACACACACACACACACACACGGAAACATTCTTATAAATACTCTTTCTGGCGTAGCGAGCGATGGGGTTTGTTATGGATTAGGGGTGTGTGTGTGTGTTTCTCATAACGGTAGTGAACTACAAGGCAGTGGCAAGGTAACGCACCGTCAGCAAGCTGCTTTCATCCTCATCCCTCGCTCCATCTCCAATCAGAGAGAGACGGAAGGACAGAGAGTCGTGGTGTTTTCATTTTACCAGCTTTGTCCTTCAACGTGTCTTTTCCTCTCTCTCCCTTTTTGGGTCTTTTTTCTGTCTGTCTGTCACTCTTTCTCTCATATGCTCCCTGCTCTCTATCTGTTTTTGTGTGTGTTTCCTTCCTGCTTATGTGTCTGTGTGTGTGTGTGTGTGTGTGTGTGACAGAGAGGCACAAGTGTTGCAGACAACACACACACACACACACAAACAAACAGTCCTGTCAGTGTAAGAATAGAGGACATCAGGACAAATGTAGTAATGAGCTGCATCTCCACAGTTTGACCGAGCCTGTCAATCAGTACCATCCACATACACACACACACACACACACACACACACAAAACGTACTACCCACCTCTCCTATAAACACAGACACAGATACACACACATATATACCCTCACAGGACATACATCCTACCTCTCTTGGAAACACACAGCCCTGTGGTAACACTCCAATAAATCTGCCCAAGAAGAACGCACCATAAAATTTCACCTGTTATAATTTTTTTTTTTATGTTTGCAAATTGCAAAATCGCCATCCTTACAGTTGTTCTGTCAGCTGTGTGTATTGCTCCTGGTGCAGCTCTTCTCTATGCACATATGTGCAGATGTAGAACAATGAAATACCAGATTAAAGGTATTCAGACACTGAATAACCTGATTATGGGGATAAAATCCAGATGTTCGATAATATGCAGGAGGATAGTTCATGGAACCACAACTAATCGCCCTGGGACATGTGTGCCATGCAAGATTTCACAACGTGCTCTCAGACTAATGATGAGTAAGGTAAGAGAAAAGCCAGCAGTCACTCAGAAAGAGTCGCAGGACAACCTGAAAGCAGCAGGAACAACGGTTACACTGAGAACAATAAGCAGTGCGTATGATCTCGAGAACATCATACCCACAGTGAAGTCTGAAGGTGAGAGCTTCGTGATATGGGGCTGTTCTCTGCAAATGCTACTGGGGCATTACACGTCATTGAAGCAAACAGGGATGGAGCTATGCACCGGGACATGTTAGAGGATAGTTAATCTCATCGGCCAAGAAATTGAATCTGGGAGAAAATGGACGTTTCGACAAGACAATGACCCCAATCATGCAGCCAAAATAACTCAAGAAGGCCGTGCATGGTCTAGCCAATCTCCTGACTTGAATCCCATTGAAAATTTATGGAGGATTTCGAAATTGCAGGTCTATCAGTGGGACCCTCGTAACCTTGAGGAATTGAAGTCAATTCGGCAAGAGGAATGAGCCAAAATTGAAGTACAATGTCGCAAAAAGCTAATTACTTCATACCATAGACATCTCAGAGCTATACTTGCCAACAACAACATTTCAACAAAGTACTAATGTTGGTCATTTTTTTATGGTGTCCCAATACTTTTTTCCATATCAATTTCATTTAACGATTACGCTCATGAATACGTTAATCTAAATGGGACTTCATTGTCACTCTAACGTGTGTCAGCAGGACATTGGTCACTCCAACATCAGTCATCTGGACTTCACTCACACAGTTTTCAGTCTTGTATCCTCTAACCTTGTCAAACTTAGACTTTGCTCACTCAAATATGTCACTCAGCCTTTGCTCACTCAGATTTATGTCGATATCTTTCAGGCATTTCTCGCTGAGGCTCTAGTCACAGACATGACGGACTTGGTTTGAATGATGTATTGTTGTCAATGGGACTAACGTTTGAGTGACAGTGATGTAAAATCTGAGTTAGACTGACTCAAAGTTGGTGGACAGATTATGATGCTTGTAGGACAGTGTAGGATAGCATGACGATATCTACAGAGAGGCATGGCTACACTGAAAAGACAGCCCTCTTTCTATCTATCTATCTATCTCTGGCTTGGCAACATCAGCAAGATTATCACCATCAAAACCTATATATACTTAAGTATTAAATAAATAAATAAAAAACAAACAAATAAATATATAAATAAATAACATATATTCCATTTTTATTTCGAGTATGTATTCCGATATCATAATCATAAACTGAGAAGCTTTGTGTAACAAATTAAATAAAGTAGTTTTGGTGTTGGATAAAAAAAAATTGTGTGTGTGTGTGTGTGTGTGTGTGTATTGCTGGCTATGTACCATCTGTTTGTGCATTATGGTATTTGTCTGTGCCTGTGTGTGTTTGCTGTAAAGCCATCAAGCTGCTGCGTAACTCCAAGGCACTTTGTGCAGCGCATTAATCACAGACAGCATTGACTGCTTCCCCGATCCAAACACGCTGACCTTCAGCTTACACAAAAGACATTAGTGCCGTCTATCTGCTTAAAATATGGAGGGAAGGAAAAAGGGAGAAAGAGGGAGGGAGGCAGTGAGAGGAGCTTTCAAGGTAATGAAATCTTGCCATAATTTAGAGTAAAGACTACTGGGGACAGGCCCTGGCCAAAGTCTAAAAAAAGAGTAGAGTCAGGACAAATTAAATTGGATTTCTTTTTTTTTTTCTTGCTTTCTTTTAAATTAGGCTTAAGTGCATGCGTGGAGCACTTCTTCATTCTCGTTTTTTCCCTCTCTTCCCACGAAAGCAAGATAACAGCATTACAGTGCAGAATGAATGGAATCATTTCCAAACCAATTAACCTCTGACAGAATGCATGAGAGGACGGGAATGAGAATGCTGGAGAGAGAGAGAGAGAGAGAGAAAGAGAGAGAGAGGGCTAATAATGTGAGAGAAAATGAGAATCTTTCCACAGGGTAAGTGTGTGAGTGACATGGGGTCCAGATAGTGATAAAGAGGACACAGCCCTGAGGCTACAGGAACCATAGAACGAGAAGCACACAGGGAGACCTTATCCATCAATCTTTCTCTCTCACACACACTCTCTCTCTCTCTCTCATTGCCTATTCTGGAATGAAGCTCACGCCCAGCTGCCACTGCTCCATTTAGTTAATTAAAGGTTCCATTTAAAGCCGCAGCCTGCTGGCAGTGTGCATGACAATCAATAGCGTTTTGATACAGCACATACACACTGTACCCTAACAAGCACCACACTGCACCTTAACACGTCTCTCGCTGCACAATACCTAAACATTCTCTCCTCACACTTTACCCAAACACTCTCAACACCTTATTGGTCAAGAACATTTACTTTCCATATGATGCACAAAGTGGCGCAAATATATTTAAGCAAAATCACACAAGCAAGAGTGAGGATATACTGAATATAGGCACAGCTGTGATTTGGCCGTAGGTAATCACGCTTGATTTACAGCACATCAGCTAGCTGGTTTGCTATAAATCACACTGATTTGGACATTCCCGTTAAAGGTGCTTCCGGTGAAACTTGCATCCCTTCTTCCTTTCTATTTGACAAGCTTTCATATTTTAAGTCAAAAGTTATATTCCTGAAAAGTATCGTTTGCCACGTCGGCTGATGATGTCGCTAACACTAGGGTAGTATTCATTTCTAACTAGGAAGAGGAATTTTATTTGGTGAACAGAGCGGAGCGATACACACAGCGAAACAGCCCAGTGTGGTTAAAGGAAATATAAGTACTCTTGGAACACTGCTTGACCAATCAAATTAAAGGACTGGAACTAACTGTTGTATAATGAGCTTTATTAGATTGCTACTGATGCAGTAACAAATAAAAACAACAAACAAAAGATGGAGGACCAATGTACTATGGCTGCCAAAACAATGTTTACTCAAACTGTTCCCTAACACTCTCTACTCACACTGTTGCCCAACACTCCCTACTCACACTGTACCCCAACACTCCCTACTCACACTGTACCCCAACACTCCCTACTCACACTGTACCCCAACACTCCCTACTCAAACTGCTCCCCAACACTCTCTACTCACACTGTTGCCCAACACTCCCTACTCACACTGTACCCCAACACTCCCTACTCAAACTGCTCCCCAACACTCCCTACTCACACTGTTGCCCAACACTCCCTACTCACACTGTACCCCAACACTCCCTACTCACACTGTTGCCCAACACTCCCTACTCACACTGTACCCCAACACTCTCTACTCAGACTGTACCCCAACACTCTCTACTCAGACTGTATCCCAACACTCCCTACTCACACTGTACCCCAACACTCTTTACTTACACCATACGCCAACACTGTCTACTCACACTGTACTGCAGGACTCGCTACTTACACTGTACCCAATACTGCAACAATCTGTAGCTGTTGGAGGAGTAACTCCAACAACCTCCCCATAATTTCTCAACACCTCAAATCATTTTGTTCTCCTTCCTTAACGCTTCCTAACACCCCAATCACAAAGCCACATCCAAAACCTCCTCACTGCTCGCTAACATTCCAATCCCAAAGCAACATCCAAAACCTCCTCAACAACTTATACCCAAACCAATCACCTCATTGCTCCCAAAACCACTAAATCCCTCTAATCCCTCTAAACGTAGAGTTGTCATCATTTCCAAACACCACAGTCCCAAAGTAAACACTTCACTGTGCCACAATACTCCAACCCAAGCAAGCTTCTCACAACCTATACCCAAAGCAACCTACTTACCAGTCCTTAACCCCCTAATTCCAAAGTAACATTCTCATCCCTCTGCACTCCAAATCCAATGCAATCTCCTCACCACTCAACACCCCAAGTGAATGTTGAGCTGGCCCTCTGAAACTCTCAAAACCCAAAAGCAACTTCTTCACCACCACTTAATACCCCAGTCCCCAAGTAACTGCATAATCTCTCTACAATACTCCAAACGCAAAGCAACTTCTTCACCAATCCTTAACACTTCAATTCAAAGTAACTTCCTTGCTGCTTACTCCAAACCCAAGCTCAACACTCATCAACACCCTAATTCCACAGTACGTTTGTCACTTCTCCACAATACTCCACACTTAAAGTAACCTCCTCACCTCACTTCAACACACTAAAAACAAAGCAACACTGCTCACCATCACCCCATTACCAAAGTAGTCCTGTCGTCCACTTCCCAATGCCACCACCTTACCGCTCTCCAACATCCAAACCCAAACCCCAAAGAAACATCATGCTGCTTGACAACCTAAACCCAAAGCAACTTTATTACCACTCCGCGACACAACAATCAACAAGAAACCTCTTCACATCAGAATCCCAAATGCATGCAAATGCCCACACATCAATCTCAAAATAACTGCCTTTCCTCTCCATTGATTGATTGTCGAAGGCCCAAAACAACTGGAAAACCGTGGCTAAAAGTGTGTAGTGTGCATACATGAGAAATATCACAATTACTGCCCTCATTTTTGAAGAATATTCTTACATCTTTATTTCTGCAGTGCAAGCCACATATTTGCCTTCAGCTAAGTTTTTTTTTCTAAAAAGGGAAGAGGAAGATTCATCGGCTTTTGCTGGCAGCAGTGTGTCATCATTTGAATGGCTGTGTGCATTAACCACAAGCCCGTGGTGGACCATTACTGCTCATTAAGCTAGACAGGACCAGCGGTGAACTTGCATTAGCCGATCAATACCTTCATCTCAACTAATAGGCTATGAGTTAAATTAACAAAAGGATTTGCCATTGCAGTAAAATCTATTTTCCAGTGCTGTTTTTTTTCCCCCCCTTATCTTGTTTTTAGCTGTTCGGGTGTGAGAAGGCTGCAGCATCATGCAGAAATCCGGGATGAGATGAGGACAAAGATGAGCAGGGAAGCCATGAAGCCATTGCTCACAGATGTGGGTCCATCTCCAGCCAATCCCAGAATGCCTTGGTCTAATCTCCCTGGAGGACAGCGGTTGGCCTTACCACATGATGCATTGTGCGTGTGTGATATTTCCAGCCCAACTTCCTGTGCTGGTGCTGTCCTCTCCGAGCCCTAGAGAGCATGCTCCTATCAGCCCCCGTTTTCACTCAGGTTTTTTTTTTTTTTGGCCTGCTTTATTTCTGTCCCAGGAGAGGAAGTGCACCATATCTCACAGGAGCACACAGTGTGTGAATGTGTGTGGTTAGCACGATCCCTCTGCAGATTTTATTTTTTTCCGTCTCACAGCGGCACAGTGCCCTGCAGATAAGACGAACAGCTCTACACTCAGTGCCCTGCATCTACACGCCATCTTAATGAAGCGTTAACCTTTAGCTGGGTCAAACATCAGGCTGCACCACACACAGCTGGATCTGGAGTTCAGTGGAGCCTCCCAAAGGAGTCTAATACAACACGGGGGAAAAAAAAAAACAAAATGGAGTCTTGATGAAACCCATTTAAGCTGTTCTATTCACTAGTAAGCAATGGATTTCCCATTGAGACAGGACATGTAACAGGACATAAAGGTTAATGAGTGTTTTTTGTGTGTTTGGGTTGGAGAGGAGTATGTTGCTAGAGTGTCAGACTCAATATGAGCATTAAAAGCCAGACATCTATACATGTGGAAGAGGCAATTGAAATTCAGATGGTCTGCTGCACAAAAAAAGATCAGGCAGGTGGCTAAGGAAAATCACCTTCCTTGAGTGCTGTGTCTGCAGTGGCCTGGACTTAGTAGTAACACACACACACACACACTCACTTATTTCAGATACACATACATACATAATCCCAGGGCTCTTTGTCTCTTTGTACCACCACCACTGCCACGTTCCTCCCTCTTGCTCCTGGAATAATTCAATCTGGTAGACAAGATGGATGTGTGTCCCTATGGAGCACTTATACTCTCAATTTCCTAAAGCACTTGATCAGATTAAATTGATCGCCACCCATAGTCCCCCAATACCGCCCTCCCCCCCGCCCCCGATCCATCCATCCACTCTGCACGGCCCACTGGGAGAGGCTCAAGGCTGCGAATTAGGTTTGCATCGACAGGCTTATGAAATGCACCTTCGATTTAATTCAGCGGCACAAAAGCTAAGTCAGGAGGAGAAGCCAAGAGGTCAAATAATCAAAGAAAAGTAAAAGAGACGGGCAGAAGCTGCTGAGGAATGC
Source organism: Pangasianodon gigas (assembly GCA_022758105.1). Taxonomy (NCBI): domain Eukaryota; kingdom Metazoa; phylum Chordata; class Actinopteri; order Siluriformes; family Pangasiidae; genus Pangasianodon; species Pangasianodon gigas. The sequence goes on along the minus strand of CM040463.1, from coordinate 24,784,313 downwards.
AGACAGAGGCTCAAATGCAAAAGCTGCTCTTTCAAAAATATAATTATTGCATGAAAAGTGTTCTTTTTTTCTTTAAAGTGGGATCTCTTCCGTTTGACTAAAAATGAAGCATCAGGCAAATTTCCATCCCTTTTGGCTTCACACATTTGGCTTCTACTGGTGAGGAAATTGCATACAGCACCCCCACCACCCCCACCACCATTATCCATTAACCTGTCTCCCTAGTCTCTATCTGTGTCTCTCTCTCACTCTGTCTCTTTAGAAATAACAGCAGGACCACGAACAGCACACTAACACACACCTGAGCTCACCCTTATCAGCTTGCTGCATATGCTCCTCATACATACACACTCGTGTTGTACACACGCGCACTCAGCACTCCAGCTAAGAGCCAAGTATTAAAGCTCTCAGAGAAGCTAAAAATATGCCTCTTGCCCGTCAGGTACTCTATATCCCCCTGCTCCCTCTCACACTGCCCTTGACATTTAAACACCCCCTACGGCTCATTCACCTACAGCACACACATACACACACACACACACACACACACACACGGAGTAGTGCCCCAGTTGAAATGTAAAATAGGTATAAGTTGTAACATTCATCTTCATAAAGAACTATTATACTTAGGAAGAAATGAGAGGAGAAGGTGAAAGATGAAAGAGGAATACCAAAGCTTTCCAAGTGTGTGTGTGTGTGCGTGTGTGTGTGTGCGTGTGTGTGCCAGCAATCAATACATTGCATACCTCTAGATCACAATCAGCCTGCATGACAGTGTGAGGTTGAATGGTGCAGCAGCACATGGAATGAGGGATGAAGATCATGGGAATAAAAATAGTCAGATTAATTAATAATTTTTTTTTTTTTTTTTTTTTTTAACAACAGACCACAGCCCATCGTCTTGTTCTGTATTACACGTTTGACTTCCCACTTACTCGGTTTGTGGTATTATAAGGAATACAACACAACAGAGGTGTGCTCTTATAGGAAAATAATCCATGACGGACAGAGTGATGTGATACAGAAGTGGATTATTTTCCTATAACAACATGCCCCGAAGTGCATTATGTCTCTTACACCACAGTGATTTGCCAACGATTACAATTTTTATGTAAACAAGAAAAGAAGATCTTGCTCTTTGTATTTTTTTTTTTTTTTTAAGAGCTAACTGCGAAACCTGACTTTTGTTCCGTATGTTTGAAAATGTTTCTCTTGTTAAACGGCATTGTAACTATGCTATAGCAATGTCTCTGTGGCAGCAGGGGGTGGTTGAGGGTCAGCTGTGGACAGAGACGAGGCGGGTCGAACCAGCAGGTATATAACGCCTCAGGATTCTCACCTGTGTGTGTGTGTGTTTACTCATGTGCGCTTTGTTTGTCTTTTAGAGAATGCTGTGAACCAGGGAGAGAGGGACAGAGCTGACAGAGATCACACATAACACACACACACACACACACACACACACACACACACGCCCGGAGCAAGAGCTTAGAAAGTGCTGGTAAACTTGAGCGAGGCAAAAGCCCTGAAATATTGTGTTTTATTTTGTGTTTTTTTCATTCAATTGTTAAAAAGTGTGCTGAAAAGTGCAAGTTGGAAAAATAAAGCGAGCCCCGAAGCTCTGTCAAAGTCCGCCTGTCTCCTGAGTCCTCCATCCCCCCCACCTTCACACACACTGGGTCCTACAGTCCCTTTGGGATGTCAATGTGGCACACATCCGCTAACTTCTCACAGGATCCGAGAAAATACCTGAACCAAAAAAAAATTTGTACCGGAATCGCTAAGCACATCACAAATATTTCAATGCAAACATAAGTGTGTGTTTCAGGATGGTGTCCTTTAAAGTGTCTGTGGTACACCTGAAATTCTACACTAACTTTTATACTTTTATACTAATTCCTCTCAATGTGGAGAGGTTAGAAAATAGAAATAACTGCAAGACTGGACAGGAGTAGTCAAATTTAAAAATTAAAAAAAAAAAAGAAAGAAAGAAAGAAAAAAAGAAACAACCAAAGTTCCTCACACAGTTCTTGGGTGACAGGGTCATCCCAATTCCACCTCTGAGTAACTAAATCAACACTGCGCAAGTGAGTGTGTCCATGTGTGTGTGCGTGTGTGTGTGTGTGTGTGTGTGTGTAACTGCATTCTCACACACTCACACACTCTCTTTCTGAGCTTGATTGATCCTGTAACCTCATTGTGAACTGCTGCCCTGAAGGTTACTTACTGCTAACACAGCACTGCAAACATTCTTGGCCTAATCAGTCTGTCCTGTTCCTACCCTCTTACACACACACACACACACACACACACACACACACCAGTCTGATCTCTGAAGCTCATTTGCAATGTGAATAGTGAAAGAAGAACAGAGGAACTGGAGAGAACACATCCCGGCAGCAGCAGTGAGATCAGTAAGCAGAACGGCTGCATTAGATGTGACAGCAACAATTTCATACAACACTTACTGTCTGCTGCGAGCAATTTTCATAAAAGTGTGAGGAACGACGAAAGAGCGGCATTATTTTTTAAAAAAGGGCAGGTGGATTCACTGTAAAAAAAAAAAATTTGCTTTTAATTATTAATACTGAGGCTTTCAGGATGATTTCACCATGAGAAAAGCTCGCTCTCTGAGAGAATAACGGCACGAGAAAAAAAAGAGCTACTGAAAAGGAAGTAGCTGCAAAAAGACAGACACACACAGCACATTGCTGTTCTCACTGTGTGTGTGTGTGTGTGTGTGTGTGTGTGTGTTTGTGTGTTTGTTTTCAACCAGAATGTTCCTGGGACATCTCACCTGCAGCTATTGTCTCAGTTACCATTCAGGTGGCAAACGATAACGAATTTCAGCTATGTGTTTAATAAAGCTGTTTCATAAACACTGTGATCTTTCATCAGCAAACAGCAAAATGTTAGAGCCTGACATTTCCACTGATTCATTTAACAGATGATTTATACTATAACTGAACGTGGCAGCTTTGACGTATCAGGATTCGAACTCACAACCTTCCGGTCAGTTGTCCAGAGCCTTAACCTCTGTGCCTGATGTCAACAGTGAGTTCCTCCATGTGCAAACCCATGCCTACATTACCTTTGTGAGTTTAAGATTACTACACCCACAGCATCCTGTTCAATCTTCGATGGAAAATTTTTTTTAATTTTAACTACTTTAATTCTATTTTTCATGTAATACTATTGTTTTCTGTAAATTTCTAAACAATGCAAAAATCTTTTTTTAAAAAAAATAGCAAGTAAAAATATCTTGAATATTCAAGCTTCAAGATATTCAATGAATGAATATTCAAACTAATATTTCTCTTTATTAGATTGTTTTTAAACTAAGATTATTAATCCTATTTCTAGATATTTATACCCATTTCAAGCTTGAACTTGTCTCATTCTATTGGCAGATACACCGATCAGCCATAACATTGATTAACACTAATAACATGGATTGAAGTGAATAACATTGATTATCTCGTTATAATGGCACCAGTCAAGTGGTAGGATATATGAGGCAGCAAGTGAACAGTCAGTTCTCGAAGCTGATGTGTTGGAAGCAGGAAAAATGGGCAAGCATAAGGATCTGGGCCACTTTGTCAAGGGCCAAATTGTGTAGTAAATCTTGAAAGATGTACAAATCACCTAAAACTAGCTAATTAACTGTAGCTAATTGTGCCTCGTCCTGCGAGAAACTAGGTTTTAATTAGGCGTAAATTAGGTTTATACAGGCTTAGTTTATAAACTCACTGTTCAGTTTGCGGGTTAGATTCTGTTGGAAACAAAATACGTAAGAAAAAACAAAACATAGACATTTGTAGCTAGTCAAATAATAGCACCATGTGCACTGTTTTATTTCACAACTTTCACTTTAACACATTGTACCTTGGTCAAAACTGAGTACTGAGGTCTGATATTAAATAAAAACACAATTATTTTTTATGGAAAATGCTAGTTAATTTAATTGATGGATGACAGAAGGTATTAAATCTACATTCCTTTTTAGCTAGCAGCTATAGAAATCCCATTCCCTTAAAATTCGTTCATAAAACGTTCATAACCTTCCACATCTTTGTTTTTATTTGATGTTCTTTTTTTAATATTCATTCCTACTCTCGAGAGCTCACAGTCTTTACTAGCAGCTCAACATGCTAGTAACAGCTTTGTGTCACCTTAAAAGGCGATTTGAGATAGTACAGTACCTTCCAGGCGATGCGATTGCCCTTGGTGTCGTGCTCCAGCCCAATTGGGAAATCTCCACGTTCATAGAACTTCCGAAATGACGTGGGTCTGGCTGGACGCTCTTTGAAAGCTCCGGCTGCAGGAGGACCCACCACCTAACCAGAAAGAGAGAGGTACAATTAATTCCTCATATTCTGGATTAATAATAACAATAATAATAATAATGAACTATATTACATTCTCAAATCATTGTTTTTTAATAATTGCCTTTGGAGAAGAAACTAGAAATAAATAGACTGAGCAATGTTCAGTCAAAGTACAAATTACATTATGGGATAAATAACAGAAATGTAAGTTTTGTGTAGTTTGAACCAAACACTAAGCGCAGAAGAGACAGCATTCATGTCTAGGTTGCGACTCTGCGCTATAAGGCTCAAACACAGTGGTTGTATAATAGTAACAGGAAGATACTTATAGGTAGCAGAATTTATTTTTAGCCATCACTGCCTATAATACAGTATACAGTATGGCCTATACAACACTTGAGTGGAGGTACGTTTGTGTTTCACGGTTTTGGCACTCAGACTCGGGCTCCATCACAGGAATGGAGATGGATGTGTTACACTTAACCTGGTACACTGTAGAGCTGCAGGGCACAATTCTTCTTGACTACCTGTGTAGGAGCTCCAAAGGCAATATCCACAGTCATTACTGAATGTGATTCTATCACTGCTGAAGGAGTCTACTCAGTCTGTCAGAACACACACTCACACACACTCACACACACATACACTCATAGACAGTGTGTTCCATGCCGACAGACTCTAGTAGCCCAGGGCAATGCTGCAAGCTCTGCTATTGTAGTCTTGCTGGTGCGGGATACGTTATACACACACACACACACACACACACGCACACACGCACACACGCACACACGCACACACACACACACAATTATCAGTGCTGTTTCCCATCCAAGAGTAAGGATTATATCTCATGACCATGGGCAGGATCTTTGAACTTTGTGTGACCAGTAACGGCCTGAGACCCTGCAGGGACGCAAACCTTTGCACTTTGACTCAATAGCTGTAACATATAGGCCATGCTGTAAAGGGCTTTTTGTTCGGAGATCTGTTGTGCAAAGTTTTGCACTAAAATGTACATATACAGCATTTAACACAATATTGCACAAACAAGAGTGCTGTGGTACTGAATATCAGCACGGCTGTGATTCCAGCCGGGTCACATCCCTAATTCATGCATACTTTACTAAAAGACCATTCCTAGAATCCATATAATACACTACGTTTTGTACATATACACGTTTTATTGGTGCTTATATACACGTGGAAATGCCAAAAATAAAAACACAAGGAATCCCAGGTTGTTGCTAGGATGTTGCTAGGTAGTTGCTATAGTATTCCAGGTGGTTTTTATGGTGTTTATTGCTGGTTGCTATGGTATTCCAGCTGGTTGTTAGGGTGATGCTAGCTGGTTGCTATGGTATTCCAAGGGGCTGCTAGGGTGTAGGTGGGCAGGGCAGTCCACTTTTAATTATCTTCAATGGGTCACAATTGACAAATGATTCGGCTGTAGGTAATCACACTACAGCTACACAATCTCTACAACTGCACAATTGCGGGTTGTGATATTGCTTTTATACAATGGTTCTTTTAACAAGAAATTAATATCGACTAACTGACATTTCAGACACGATATCACCAAACATTTGTTTATTTTTTGCTCCGTCAACAAAACTAGTTCCCAAAGAAGCCACAGTTGGATAGAGCGTTGCATGTTGCTAAGCAACGCGTAGACTGACTGACAGCCGGTAGTAAGTGTTGTAACGGTTTCAATGGAACGAACTATTGCTAGAATTGGAATTTTATGACAAGCGGCGTGATACAAACAGTACAATGTACCAGCGTTGTTGTACTAAATATCAGCACTCTTGGAAGGCCACTTATCCAATCAAATTAGAGGACTGAAGCTACCTGTTGTACAAGTAAAGTATAACACACTACATGGTGTGCTATTATAAAAAATAATCAATGTGATGCAGCCCAATGCAAAGCTCAGTTACTGTTACCATCCCGAAGATGATTTTCTTTTCCTATAACAGCACATTCCGAAGTGTTTTATTCCTCTTATACCACAGCACACCTCATACTTTTCATCCATTTATAGTTACATTTAACATTATTTAATGCCCTCACATCTTTCCCTCTCTCTCTACAAAGTGTTGACATTGGAGACTCCTTCCATAAATTATAAATAAAAGTTTTCTCCCAGAAAACTTCATCATATCAATGATTACACATTTTATACGCATGTATTTTTAGGCTTAGATTACACACAGCATCCACCATTTAAGTGAACAGAAACAATAATATTAGAATGAGCTGTTTAAAACGAACCTGTGATTTGTCTTGTAGCTGAACTACTGAACTATTGTCAGAGCTGCTGTTCTTGAAAATCAATCTACACCATCTGACCAGTCAGTTTCAAGAATTCATCAGCGCTGAGGTATAAATTATCATAACAAGCGCATTAAACTGAAACTGATCATTCCGATGTCTCTTTCTTGATTTTCAAGAAACTCTCTCTCCTGTAAGTGTGAGTGAGAGCCACTGATGGATGCTTACTGATGCCAGCTCATGTGGTCCGCATTTCCATTTGTAACTTCGTTTTGCGTTTCCTTCCAAAACGACCCTCTTTCTATCACCCTATCTCTCAGTCACTCCCGCTTTAAAATTCATTTCATGCCTAGCCCTACAGTGGATGAGCTGCAGGACGCATTACCTGTTTGTTGAAGCAGCAGCAGTGGCAGAGTGGAGCAGAGCTTACCCTCTCTCTCTCTCTCTCTCTCTCTCTCTCTCTCTCTCACACCATTGCTGCCTTCCTTCCTCCCTTCTTCTTCTTCTCTCTCTCACTCTCTTTCCATCCCTGCCTATTTTTTAACCTCTCTATCTCCCTGTCTAACTCCATATTCCTCTTATATTTTCAGTTGAGTGATTATCAAAATCTTTAGCCACCGCATGTGTATGTGTGTGTGTGTGTGTGTGTGTGTGTGTGTGTGTGTGTGTGTGTGTGTGTGTGGTGCTGGTGACTCACCCTGGTTATCGGCTCAGGCTGCTCTGATAAGGTCAGGCTGAGCATCGCCACAAGCAACCCAATTACCTCTCTTTATTCATAGGGCATTCACACACAGACGCATGCACACACACACACACACACACTCACACTCACACACACACACACACACACACACTTCTGAAAGGCAGGTTGTTTGCCCTGAGGATTTACTCAGGGCCTACCTGTCAAAACAGAGCGAGCCAAGTGTCAGTATGTGAATTCACATATTCTCACACGCAACTGCATTAACACTGCTGCTCGCTCCATTATTAAATCCTGTTGCTGATTCTATTTCAACAAATCATGATGGGGACAAGTTAGAGAAGAGTCCAACAAGCCTTCCACATTAATCAAGCGCTGAGTAAAATTCAAAATCCTTAACTTTCAGCCCGCCCTCTTACGCTCAGTGCTTTAAGGAGTTCATTTAGACTCTAAAATAGTTCTGAAAGTATAAGCCAGGCTTTAAAACTGCATAAGACATTTATTATCACAGCTCTGACAGCTTTTCTTTAATACAAGCCTGGTTAGTCGATGCAGGGGTTGACAAATCATAAATCTCCTCTTTTAAAAATTTTTTTTTTGAATTAGAAATACTAAAGACGGATTTTGAATTCTTATCATTTATATTGTTACTTTGTATAATTGTTACACACAAACAAGCAACATTTCAATTATGTGTTACTTTAGTGTTTTTCATTATCCTGACACGCTGCACTAAGTGTATAGAATCAGCAATATAAACGGACAAATTTCCCCCGGTCCATCTACCTCCGCTAAACAAACTAGCATGGTGTCTCAAATCGCATACTTAGGTATTATTTTAGGCCATTATTGAGTACTAGCACTACCTGGTTTTCCTATTACTGTTAGTGTTTGAATTTTAAAAAGCTCTCATGTCACGTTCAAACCTATGGAAAGGTCTGTTTTGAGTACCCATTTTCTGGAGTTTCTAGATTAGTAAATACTTTTGAATGCAAGGTCAAAGTTTTAGATTTTGAAAAGTAGCTCATGACAACAATCACGATGACGGCAAAAAGGTTCAAAGAGAAACAGAGCTTGTAAATGCCTTTAACATCGCTGTGCATGTAATCGCTAAACATTTTACAGTTCTTGGAAACATGACGGACAGAGATGTTTTGGCTCTGACGTTCCATCTAGTGGATGTCACATTTAATCCTCCAGATGTACATAAGATACACATGCGAGTGTATGAATAATGATGCTGCTCTTCTGCACACACACACACACAGAGTCATGTGTAGAGTATAAACCAGGCTCGTCTGTTTCACGTCAGGCCGTATTACACCATCCTGGTGTGGATTATTTTTCTATAATAACACAACACTTCCCACTAGACTGGTAAAGCAGTACAAGCAACATTCCACATATGTATGTTACTAACATAATAAAATGTTCAAATGTTATGAGTCCTAAAATATAAATCTGGGAGTCAAGGCTTGGGGTCACACAAAATTCATGTCTATTTGACGTAGTTTGCCCCAAAGAGTTCGAGAACCCCTGGACTAGCATCTTTGGATATGGTTAAAATGCAACATGACTGTGTGTTGTGCCAGCCATTTCCATTTAAAACTGAAAAAAAAAGACTGTTTTAATCTTACTAAAAATAAAAAAATAAAGGAAATATTCAATATTCAAGATTCTACACTATAGGACGGGATGTGGAGGTGGTGGCAAGGATATGCATAGTGTTACTACAGACACACACACACACACACACACACACATACACACACAAACTTTCTCTCCCTGCATCACCTCTCAGTAACCCAGATGTGCTGACAGCCAGCTGAGGGTAGAACAGTGAAGAGCAGCATTTTCCTCTTACAACACTGTTGCAATCAAATCTCTTCAGAAGGGTGTGGGGTGTAAATCTTGCTCCTTCTTCATCCACACACACACACACACACACACACACACCAGGAGGGAAATTACAGGCAAAAAGGTCAAATGTGTGAGCTCGTGCAGGGATAATGCTTTAAATCAGGGAGTTGCTCTGGATTAGAAACAGAGTGAGCCCACGCTAAATCAAATTCTTCCATTCTCTTTCTGACACCTCATTCTCGTCTACTACCCTTAAAAGTGTGCGTGTGTGTGTGTGTGTGTGTGTGTGTGTGTGTTACAAGACCAGCAGGGAGTAAGTAAATGCAGACAGGAGAGCTGAGCATGCAGAGAACAGACAAACCCTCTGATTTATAAACACTCAGCCAGGCAGTGACACACATACGTGTGTGTGTGTGTGTGTGTGTGTGTGTGTGTGTGTTTGTGTGTGAGTGAAGGTGTCATCTGTTTCTCACAGAGGTTGTCCCGATTTTCACCCTCCTTCTTACCCACTCGAATCTGCCATCATCTTTGCTGCACCGCTGCGCAAACACAATGACAAAACAGGTGGCACTGTTCTCCTGTCTCTCGTTCTCTCTTACACACAAACACACACATATGCACACACACAAACACTGAAACACACACACACAGCCTTACTGCAACATCGCTCTGTTCTACGAATGATTCACACAGAGAGCAAAGCAGCAGGAGACACTAAGGGAGGAGAGGAACGAGAGAAAAGGAGTGGAAGGTCTGGATCTCGCCCTGCCGCTCGATCTCTCATCTCATCTAGGTTTTTATTTTCTGCCACCTTGAGTACTGCAGTCTACTCCTCGCAGACATTTTCCTCCAAACGCTCCAGAGCATACAAAACACAGCGCCTTGCCTCTTCACTAACACAACGTTCCATCTATTCTTCACACTCCATGCAGGCTCCCTGTAAAACCTGCCTTCTCCCGGGTTGTCTCGGGGACACTCTCCCTCTGACCCTGCAGTGATTTTTCTCCTTGTGTCTTTCAAATTTCACCATGCTAGTCGCTAGTACGCATTCCTACCAGTTGCTATGGTTTCACTAGAAGCATCTGGCTAGTGCAGTATGGTCACTATAACTTCAGCTCCGACATTAACACTTGATGTAATTCAAATCACAGGTTGCTCTAATTGTTGATGCAGTTACTGCTGATATAGCATTTTGGAAAGGAGTCTCCGGTGTCGGTACTTTGTAACAGTCAGAGTAAAGCTTTCCAGCACTGTAAAGATTTCAGGATGGAAGATTTTGCAGTTTCTGGTTTCCTAGTAACAGTGACACGCTGTTTTTTCGTCTTATTAACTGAAAGAGAGAGCAAAAAAAAGAGATTCTGGTGAGGGCTCAACAGGAATAACAGGAACTAACTTGTTTCCTGGAGGTTCCACAACATTAAATGTAACTATAAATGGTTAAAAAGCATCAAGTGTCATTCATCAATAAATTAAAAATTGTAATCATTGCCAAATTGCTGTGGTATGAAAGGAATGAAAGCCTTCAGGACGTAATGTTATAGGAACATAATCAACTTTGAGGTCGGGCTGCATCACCCCTCCCTGTTGGGATAATTAATAAACCTTATGTAACGCACCCTAAAGGGAACTCTGGTCTATTATCTATGGGAATCTTTAAAGAAAACAGAGTTTTCTTTGTAGAATCCTACAGCAAAGAGTTTTCCTTCCACAGAAGGTCCTAGAATTCTACAGCCTATAGTCTCCTGAGTGGCACAACAGAAGAGCGCCAACCATATCATCGGAAGTTCAATGCTACACTCTTCCATGGCCGGGAGCCAAGAAAACCATGACCATGCTCTCTGGGTGGGAGGAGCATACTCTCTCTCCTCTGTCAATCACAGAGACACTAGCCAATCATAGGCTTCTGTGAGATCGTGTATGTGGAAGAGGGTAGATAGCACTTTCCTCTAGGTGTGTTACGTTGCACTGTCACGCAGCATGAGTAGCAGTTTGAAAAGGTGTGGTTGGCTAGCCTCACGTGTCTCAGAGGAAGCCCATGTTAGCCTTCATTCTTCCTTCTTGGTAGCTGTCGTATGATAGGAGAGAGGTGGCTGGTGGGCGGAAATTGGCCAAGACCATATTAGGGAGAAAATGGGGAGGAAAAGAGAATTCTAGAGCCAAACATCATCCAAAGAACCTATTAGGAAACTTTAAAAATAATTTTTTTAAGCACTTGATCTTCACTGAGAGGCCAATCAGAAACAGAACCCAAAATTACCGCTAGGACAAATTCAGAGATAGTCTGATATCTAGAAAAATCCAGGATAAAGAAGCCAGTCAAGAGCAGGAGTGTGGCAGAGTCTAGTGCAGTTTATTCTGTCTAATAGAGGTAGAGAGGGTCATAACGTCCTGAAAGACCCCAGGCTAGAGAGAGAGAGAGAGAGAGAGAGAGAGAGAGAGAGAGAGAGAGAGAGAGAGGGAGATCAGTACGATTATTAAATGAAGCAGAAGTGGACAGATAGTGTGAACTCTATCACGCTACACTCTAGCTACACAGTTACTAGCTTAACTACATTTTCAGCAAGGCAGTAGCTGAACTGTTTTCAAAATAACGTCACTTTTTCAGTGGGTCAAAAGCTCTCACAACCACTGCATTTTATTCCTCACTTCTGCATGAGGAAAGCGCACTCACTCTCACACACACACACACACACAGATATATATATAATCAGGTATGGGTCATAAAAAAACTTGGGAAAACCTCCACGGTCTGCGCACACATTGTTAGAATATGAACTGAGATTAATTAGAATAATTAACTAGGCTAATTAGTGCACAGGGCACTGCGGGTTTCTGCATGTACAGCACACTGTGTTTTCAAACGGCAAACGCAGAACTGTGCATTACTGCGACCGATTTGACCTCCTTGGGATTTTTCTCAGTTGGAAGTAGGAATGAGGGATAGAAGAGGACTCCAGCAGATTAACACACACCACACAGATTCATACAGCACTCGGGCTTAAAGGGAAAATGAACGACTTATACATAATAATTTTTTTAATTAACATCTTTAAGTCCAAAATAGGTTAATGGTTTTTCTACATGATAGTATTGCCAGTGTGATTTAACCCTTGCTTCATCTCTACCTAAAGAGAGAGATGCAGCGGTGCTTTAGTCCTTTTGTCCAGCGCTCTCACCTCCTCATCTATACACTCTGCTCAAACAGATCAGCTTCCAAAGCTTCAAATTTCATGCTACAATTTGCTACAAATTCATGCTACAAATTTCAAGCCATCATGTTTGTCATTTGTCATCCCATATAATGCTAACTAACCAAATTAATGCTTTAAAGCTTCTCGCCTGAGTCCTGTGGTTTTTTTTTGCTAGTTATCATGAGATAGCAAAGCCTGAGGAAGTCCCCAGTTAACAAGCCCAAGTGCTTATGGTTGTAATGATCACAGAATTGGATGCAATAAGAGACTGTCATTGTGTTATTGTGGTTTGACAACAGAAGAATTTATAAAAATGTCACACCATCATTCAGGCTTTGTGTTCTGGTCTTTTCAAACGAGTGCTGATAAATTGTATCTACAGAAGATTATTATTTCTTGTTTTTATCAATCTCTGGTTTTGATGAAGTCCTTCATTTCTAAACACAACCCCTTTTTGTGACCTTATGCCAAAAGGTCAGGTCAGCTTTATGGCAGGTACGTTTTTATTGATTATTGGGGACAGAGAATGACAACAGCCAGCTCTGTGTGTATTGACGTGAGGAAACATTGTGTGTGTGTGTGTGTGTGTGTGTGTGTGTGTGTAAGGGCTATTGATCTGCTTTCTGCCATTTCTGTCCTCCTGTTGTGCACCACACGTCTGCCTTTCCTTGATCTGCAAGGTGTGAAATCATTTTGATACAAAGTACAGAACATTCATGAAGTCACCAGAAGATATACCGATGCTCACTAGAGCAAAAATTCCCAGTATCCTTTCACATAATATTGCTGCTGAAAGCCTTTCACTTACCAGAGAAGTTCAAATTCATGGCTTCTTAAACGGTGAGGCCTGTGCCTTCTTTCTTGTTCGTTTCTCAGAAAAGCCACATTGATATTTTCCCGTTTGGCTCAACTGATTGGGAGTAGTTTTAGCTTTAGAATGGCCTCAGTGTTGCGTGTTGATCATTTTTGTGTCCGCCTCTCTCTAACCACTATTGACAAAGCCATCCAATCATACTTTCCTAAGCTGGCTGTCTGTAAAGAACAACAATCCAATCCCGGTCTGTGCTCAGATACTGAGTAGAGGAGTTATCTGGAGCAATGCTGTCTCTCCTGCCAATCACCCTGATCAATCAAAGTGGCTGAAAGAGCCACAAAACCATTCTTTCAGGGCTTTAAATCAGTGTATCCTTGTGGGTAATTAACAGATATAGATTGAGAGCTGTGCATTATCAGTAGTTATCATTGTAGTTCTAGATCATTAGGGGGATGTTAAATTCAAGACGTAAATATCCTTTGCTAAAATCTAGAGTGCTTCTCATTTCTTAAACTGCGACACTGTTTCCTTCCTCACTTCTTAGCTCCCTCCTCTTAGCAAGCAAGGAAAGGAAGCAAGGACAAGAGGAACCAAGAACAAACGCGTTTACCTAGTGAGACGTTCTTGCTCACTGAAGTATTACTCTAAAGCGATTTTAGTGAATGTTTCTCAGCTGTATTTACTGTATAACACATCTGCCTGTACTGAACAGTGATTACACACTAAATTATCCTTAATTAAAACAATATTGGACATGTACATGAGACGTTTAATACAGTTCTTTGACCACAAATCCACTTGAGTAGTATAGTGGGATTGAATAGTCTGTTTGGTGTGAGAGCGGACCACTATGGACCACGCGCCCAAACGACCACATGCTCCTCGCCAAACTGCCACCATTTCGGCATCGCTGTTGTGGACAGCCGGGAAGCAAGTCGAGTGATGAGTGCAGTGATGAAGCATGGCTGGCAGTGGATAATCACCGCAGTTGCTTCCTCTCTCTCACTCCATGAGGATAAAAATACGTGAAGAGAGAGGTGAGTAGTTGAGGCTGGAACTGCTCTAGCCACTTGACCAGACCCAAAGCTACCACCAACCCACTGTTCTCCACTCTCTTCCCCTCTTTTTTCCCGTACATCTAAAATAAAGCAGCCTTGCCAGGGTTTTTTGAACTGCGCAGCTGCCTCTGAGTGTCTACATCCATAAATGGCAACCAAATACTATCACTTTACTGGGAAACACTACCAGACCAAAGCTTGGACACACTAGATTGAACATATATTAAATATTTCTAAATCAAAATGTATTTTTTAACAAGTTGTACTTAAAATATCCAAAGTGCTGACACTGAAGACTCCTTCCATAAATGTTAAATAAATGTCTCTTTACAGAAATCTTCACCATATCAACACACTTAGATATTTTTCTTTGGTATATAACAACACAATTTTTAATCCATTCATTGTAAGTCTTAGATTATGTGGAGTGTTCATACAACAACATACAGCTTTTACTTTTGAAACAATAATGAGCATATTAATATAAACCTGTGATCTGAATTACAACTGGCACTACTGTCAGAGCTGCTGTCAGAGCAAATGAATCAGCACCTTCTGACTCAATCAGATTCAAGAATTCAACTGTGCTGTGGTACAAGCAGGCTTATAGGGTAAAGTGCTGCTCCCAAAACCATGACTGCGAGAATGTGAAGGTGAAGTGCACTCAGAAACTGCTTAAGAACTCTGCTTGTCCATGAACCTGAAAAGGTGTTTAGTCATAACGCACATTTGTAATGCGAGGAGTTCAGCTGTATGACGCGTTTAGTTTTTGAAGTGTTACAGGAATATATAAGGGCAGTCAGTTCTCCTTTTAGTCACTAAGCATATGGACCACTTTGGTGTTTGTTAAAAAAAAAAAAAAAAAAAGTTGCAAAAACACCCATGTATGCTACTTGGTCATAAGCTGACTGAAGAATCTATCAATTTTATTTAGGAATTGGATTGATTATCCACTTATCATTACCACTAAAAGACAGGGAGTGCTATTTGGCTAATCTAACACTTTTAAATGGTGTAACTCTAGAAGATCTTTATGGCTTGGTGCCTTATCAGTGGCTAAATGATGCTAAGCGGAGGCCCAGTCTACAATGGC
The DNA here is from genome assembly GCA_022758105.1 of Pangasianodon gigas. Taxonomy (NCBI): domain Eukaryota; kingdom Metazoa; phylum Chordata; class Actinopteri; order Siluriformes; family Pangasiidae; genus Pangasianodon; species Pangasianodon gigas. Next base: position 24,768,998 of record CM040463.1, on the reverse strand, counting down.
TAGACAATTATACACAAATCAGAGAAACTTCGAGTGTTTATACAAGAGAGAACCTAAAGGCATACAAGTCTCTTGATGCTTTCAACTTGGTTATTTGTTGGCATGTTCAAGACATAACGTTGTACGATCACGACATCGTAAATAAAGTCGAACAAAGTTAGCTAGCTAAACGCATCCATTATAGGCAGCTCTTAAGTAAGAACGTGACCTAGCTATCTAGCCTTAGATAGTTGTTGATCCTTGATGTAGATTTTCGGTGAGCTACGTAGGTTTGTTAAAGCAATATAAATTAGGCACGTTGGATATTCTCCTCAAAGAATTGTCACAAACGTATAATAGACAAGAAAGCTTTTGTGGCTTTCATATGAGTTAGCAGTAAGAGAACCTGGGAACACTAATCCTGCCCATCACCCTAACCATAACTATTTCTTCAAACAAGTTGTCTTGTGCAAATCCTTACAAGTCTGCATTCATGTCAGCAAGCTTGGAAAAATGTCAAACTATATCACATTAAGACAGTGAACTGGCTATTCTTGTCATATTCCTTGTCATTCACAGATCCACCATGTTTTTTTTCCCCATTAAAGGGTCTGAGTTGCAGGTAGCTGTCATGCTTTTGCAGTGAACCAAGAGCATGTGAGTGACCATAAGTGCTTTAGCTCTGGGTTCTTTTCTGAGCTCTGAGGAATACCATTTTCACACAGAGTAGAAACCCTTGGCCACAATTACTACTGCAACCCTTTACTGTAAATTTACAGGTGATTTCTAACAGGATTTTACTGTAACATGCTGTATATTCTAGAGAATGGCTGTAAATATACAGCAGTTTTCTGTTTTCAGCCTGCTTCATTCCTAATACAGTATCATACTGTAGAGACATTGCATTCTGGGATTGATTTCTTTTGTGCTCATTTCAAGTTCTAGAAGTTTCTATGTCTAGCAAATACATTTTAACTTCTCTCCCAACGCGTTAAGTGTTTTACGTCTACTCTTCATGGTTTGATGTGATGATGGGAACAGACGTTTGTGCCTGTACTGCAGCCAAACTTGATTTGTCAGTGGGACTTTTATGAACAAAACCCAGAATTAATTATTCGTGTTTATAAGATAAGCCAGTGATGTGTGAATTTGTGTGTAGTTTTTAAGCTTTTGGGAGCTTCGGTTTGCTTTTTAAGCGTTAGTTTGCCTGTGACGCAAATAAATGGATAAATGGACGGCGCTGTGTGAGAAGACGGAGAAATAATTTTTCGTCAGAATAATCTAACGTTTGTGCCTGTGATGAGGATCAGTGGACTTTGGAGCGTGAGAAGATGGATAAATAATTGTTCGTCTGAGTACTGATACGGTAGGGCAATCTTTTTTAGAGCTTTTCATTCGAGTTTCTACTTTGTTTCCACGAATGGTTTGACCTTGGGAACGTTAAACTTTTCGCACTTTTGCTTAGTCCCGAGCAAACAGTTCACTCTGTTCTCAACTCTTCACCCAGTAACTTTGATATTTCATGTTATGCGGCAAAAGTTACCATATATCTTTCGTACACCCTGCTCTGGTAAAGGTTTTGGTAATTGTGTTTTTGTCATTTCAGGCTGAATAATCTGATGAAGTTCC
>CM040463.1:24688377-24767290 GCA_022758105.1 Pangasianodon gigas | reverse complement strand
TTTTTTTAAAAAAAAAAAAAAAAAAAAAAAAAAAACGTTTTAAAACTCTGAGTATGTTGTTTTCCATTTCTTATTGCCACTACTGTTATGAAAACGAACAAACGTATGATATTTTAATTATATAATGACAACTAATTAAATAAACAATCTAGAAGTACAGTAAGAAAAGCAGTAATTACAGTAAAAATATAGGAAGTGGCTGCCAACTCAGCTGCCAGTATTTTACTGTAAATTTACAGTGAAAAGTTTTATAGTGTAGGAGACCTTATGCATTCTCCTGATGGCACATAAGCAGAAAAAAAATACTATGTTGGCTGGAGACCAGTGGTATATAATGACAGAATATTTTCATTATAGGAAAATAATCAACAGCAGTGTGGTGTGATGCAGCCCTAGGCAAAGTGGAGTTACTGTTACCACTCTGAAGTTGATTATTTTCCTTTAACAGCAAGTCACGAAGAGTTATATTACACTTATACCATAGCAATAAGGCCAATATTAAATGCATATGATACTATTTATTAATTAATGGTATTGTTTATCTCGAGGACCTATTTCCTGTGAACACATTATGATTTCATGACCTCGATTTAGTATGAGCTCTATCCTTCTGTAGCTCTTGCTTTATGGACAGTCTATAGGCAGCAGAAAGGAGATAAATACCCAGTAGGGGCCGTACACCTGGGCTTTTGTGTGATTATTGTGAGTATTGGTGAGTCACGCAGCACCATCAGCCTATTGTTCTAATTGTTACACTGTGAAACATTCATAAATTAGATCACAAATTATCTACACCAGCTGCTATGTATTGTTTTGTTTGTGATACAAACAAATCCACTGCCCAGATTTTCAGCCCATTAGAAAGTCCATTAGGATGCTGAAAAGTGAAAAGTTCACCGCTTTCACCACATTTTTTTCTGGCCATTTAGTCAGAGGCAGAGAAAGCTCTAATGGAACTACGGTGCCTCTAGTGTTTCTGCTATCACTTAGTTATTGTAAAAGCCCTTCACTTTGTTTTATTGCCTTTCTGTGCTTTGATTCTCTTCCTGCTCTATAAATTAGGCTCCAGTTTATCTCTGGAGCGAAACTCGCCCCTGTCGTTTCTCCCAAACAGCTGGTGCAGCAAGTGCAGGGCTTATGGCCTTGTAATGAAATTACCAGCAAATTTAGAGGCCGTATCCAGAGTTGGTGATTTTGGAGTTGGTGAAGTCCAAAAGTTACATCAGTATCTATGCATTGTGTATTCAGAAATGGTTTATGCATTTTTCTGAGTGTGCTATTGATAGTATGTAAATTACCTGTAGGTAGGTCACGTCTCTGAAGTGTCTATAAGCCTTCATCCTTCTTGACCTCTTTGACCTTTCAGAAGTCTTCGAAACGTTCAAACACAAGACTTTCCAGTCTATCCTTGTGAGTCTTGGAATTCATGGCACAGCCTGGCCATGCTTTGCTACTTACCTAGAGAGATAGTCATATCAGGTGACATGGTGGGGATCCACATCATCTCCACTGGAGTCCCAAGGGTTAGTGTTGGTTCCTCTTCTGTTCTCCCTCTATAACTCCACTCTCTCAGTGAGGTCATACCCTTACATGAGTTTTCATACCACTGCTATGCTGAGGTCACTCAACTGAGCCTCTCTTCCCTCAGACACTCATGAACCTCAGCACTAAGCATCTCTGGCAGACGTCTCGTCAGTGATGGCAGCTCACCAGCTGAAACTAAATCCCAGTAAGACTGAGCTGCTGTATATTTGACATGTGTGTGCCCCCATGTCAAGATCTTGTGGTCTCCCCTGACAACACTCAGATCACACCATGTGAAAGTGCATGCAGCCTTGGGGTATTTCTGGACAACCAACTATAATTCTTGTCTCATATGTCTAACCTGACTCGGTCATGCAGGTATCTCCTTTACAACATTAGGTGGATCCGGCCATGTCTATCCACAGGGGCCACTCAGGTGCTTGTTAGGTCCCCAACTACTGTAACTTGCTCCTGGCAGGTCTGCCCTTGCGTACCACTAGACCCCTGCAACTGATCCAGAATGCAGCTATTTTCAACCTCCCCGAGTTCTCCAACATCAATCCATTGCTGTGTTTCCTCCACTGGCTTCCTTTAGCCAACTGCATCAAATTTAATAAACTGATGCTTACATACAAAATTCGAAAATGGACCTGTGGCCACCGATGTTAAGACGTTTGTCACGCCTCGCTCTGGCAGTGTGACTGGACTCATCATCCCTCAAGCTACAGAGAAGACAGGCATCAAGACCCTTCTCTGTCCTGGTACCCAGGTGGTGGAATGAACTCCCCCTGGCAGTCTGAACAGCTGAGTCACTGGTGATCTGAAAATGAAGTCTAAACACCTACCTCTTCACATCATTTTGTGTGTTTTCTTTCTTGTTGTTCTAAACTCCACCAATAAGGTTTTAACTTGATGGTATTCTTAGTCCCTGACCTAGTTAACTAACATGAGGATATGCTTTGATAGAGACTACAAAGCATTATCTGGAGAGACTTGCAGAAAAGTCGTCTGATAAATGCTGCAAATATAAATGTAATGTAAATGTCTAGAACACTGGCTTTAAAAACAAGTATGCAAATATGCAGATGTATCGTTACAATGAGACCATTTTTAAATAAACTTCTACTAAGATTCGAGTATATTGCCATTATAATGCCTGAACAGTCCTGATTGTATTCACATTAATCACTGCATATTTGGTTTAATTTAACAATATGGCTTCTACCCATATTATTCAGATGTAGTTGATCCAGCGCATCTTATTATTTTGCATTTTATATTTTCATATTGTGCACTTAATGAAGCCACAGGATACTAAATCAAGGTCAAGAAATCGTAATTAGTGTGCAGGATGTAGGTTATTTTATCACACTTTTAATTCTCTATTTTGAGTTGTTAAATTATTAAAATAATGCCAGTGTTTTTGGTTATACGTTGTGCCCTCCTGGAAAGAAAACGTGGCCGGGGTTTGAGAGATAAGATGACTGAACACTCGTCTGCTCCAATCACAGCTCACTTTAAGATAATTCATAACTTTATCCATTTAAAAAAATTGCTAATTTATAGATGCTGTCTCCTCCGATGTCCGCTTTGTATAAAAAAAATTCAAATCTAATAAATAAAATAAATAAAATAAAATAAAAAAAACTTTTCCTTTTTAGGTCAGGAAGAAGTCTGCCATCTTTAAGGATGTACTTTTTTTTTTTTGTATTTACTACTAAATTCCTGTCCCAGCTGAGACCCTGTTTTTATGCATATACACAAACACACAAAATCTGTCACTCTGACGCTTAAAATATTCCATGAGTCACAAGCGCACACACACACACACACACACACACACACACACACAGCATATCCTGCATCTAAGAGTTTGAACACAAGCTTCCCTTAGCTCAACTACACACATGGGCTGATGTAGGAGAGTGTGTATAATTAATTAGTTAATTTTAGAGATCATCAGTGAGGTGACTACATGGTACACACACACACACACACACACACACACACACAGAGAGAGAGAGAGAGAGAGAGAGAGAGAGAGCGCCATGGCCCATAAGCGGCCCATAACACATTAACAAGCCAAAAACGCAACAGTAAACAGGCAACAAAAACCAAACAAAAACTGCAAGAGCAAATTCGGAAAAAACGACAACATGAACTGAAAAAATGAATTCAGGATTGCACTTTTTAAGTTTTCTAGTTAGTCCAAGGGAAATGTGAAATTACTTGTTATTATAGTGAGGAGTAAATCTTTCCCCTGAATAACCTGGCTTCCTTCAGGCACTATTTCAGCATTCACATATTCATATTAATGCTGTGCATAGTCAAGAGCATATCTAAAATAACATCATACAGTGAGGTCCAAAAGTCTGAGAGCACTAGTGAAAACGCTTCTGTTTGGTATTCTTTTTCAATTTAACACAAAGGCTTTCGTTACAAACAATATTATCAGCAACAACTTGAGTGAAAAATAGATTACAAATATTTACGAGTTTCAGAATTTCTTAGTATTTGCCCCCTTTTTGCTTTAACGACGGTGTGAACTCGAGTTGGCACAGACTCCACGAGTTTGTGTAAAACCTGATGATCTGTGTTGGATCAAATCCATCAGCGTGCCGTCTGAACACTTGCTTGGAAAATCTGACCTTTTGTACAAAGCAGTTAACGTGGCCAATATCACAAATTTGCTTACATTTAAATAGCGACCTAGAAATATTGCAGCATCTTGAATGCTGAATAGAATATTGAATTTCCTTTTTTTGTTTGAGTATATTCAAAATTCTAAAACTTTGTTTATTTCCAGTTTTAAATAAAAAATATCCCAGATTTTCAGTGGGACTTTTGGACCCCACTGTATGTCTGTATGTCAGCCGTTGACACAACGGATCTCATCACAGACGAGTTTGTCTATGCGAGTACAGACATCACACGAGTAGTTTTCAGTTCCGGAGGTTGTCTTCATGCCTGTCTTACATTGCACACGTTTTTCTTGAAGGGTACGCACCCGTTTAGACTCAAATGTATGCACGCAATCTTTGCACATTGCACGCCATGTCGGCCACAAGCTTCTCGAGGTCCTCTGGAGCCATGCCACACGCCTTCACTTGCACTGACCACCGAGAGATGGAGCACCGTGTTCCAGCTGAATGTAGAAACATCATAGGTATGTGGTTATCATTCATCCGAACTACATGCCCGGTCCAGAGGAAGAGAGCGATCATCAAAAAAGCTTTAATGCAGGTTGTGTCGCATACTGTGAGGACCTCTGTGTTGATGAAATTGATGAAAATAAGTATGAATAAAAGCAGACGCTGATGCACCCTTGGTGCTTGGGCCCATCAATCGCTGCTTTCCGCTATATATTGCTGTTGTGTTTTAGGTTTTGCTGTTGTGCTCCTGATTTGCTGTTGTGTTCCTGATTTGCTGTTGTGTTTTAATTTTTTTACAGAGTTTTTATTTGCTGTTTTTATTTACTGTTGTGTTTTTATTTTCTACAGAGTTTTTATTTGCTGCTGTGTTTCTCATTTGCTGTTGTGTGCACTTGATTTTACTCGTGCTTCTAATTTGCTTTTGTGTTTTTATTTACTGTTGTGTTTCCGATTTGCCATTGAGATTTTGATTTGCTGCTGTAATTTTGATTTGCTTTTGTGTTTTTATTTACTGCTGTGTTTCTAATTTGCTTTTGTGTTTTTATTTACTGTTGTGTTTCCAATTTGCCATTGAGATTTTGATTTGCTGCTGTAATTTTGATTTGCTTTTGTGTTTTTATTTACTGCTGTGTTTCTAATTTGCTTTTGTGTTTTTTTTAAGTTACTGTTGTGCTTCTCGTTTGCTCTTGTGTTTCTGGGGGGTGTTCCATGAATTGAGCTAATAAAAGCAGAGCTTATTTGAAATAGCCTCGCTTCACTTAGCGTAACAAGTCAATCTAGACCAGGGGTGTCCAATCTTATTCACAAAGGGCCGGTGTGGGTGCAGGTTTTCATTCCAATCAAGCAAGACTTGTAATTATACATACAAGTATAAAAACATTATTGCAAATAAAAGCAACAACTCGGCAAGCAAAGCTCTAGAAGCCGTATGTCAGAAAAAATACGACAGAATAAATGCGTAAGAACTTATAATTAAAACAAATAATTAGGAATATAAATAGGAATTTTGAAAGCCACTGAGAAACACTGAAAGAAAAAGTTCATTGAATTTAATTGACTCAGATGTCTACGTTGGTTCTTTATGAATGTATTAAGCTGCAGCCAGCAGGATCATGATTTTGTATTTTCAAAGCGCTGAAATAAAAATCCAACACCGCACACTCACCCGAGCTCAGGATCGAACCGAGGCCCTGGAGCTGTTTTCGGAGCCCACTACACTACTGTGCCACACATAATTGGCTCAAGTTAATTTAACACTAGTTGTAACTGGATTATGTTAATGCTACTTCACACTCGCTCTACATAACTCAAACTAGTAGACTTGATATTTGATATTTGTTGAAATTAAATTTACTATAAGCAACGAGATCACATTTTGATGACAAACTAAGTATTTTTAAGTAAACTATACATAATATTTTCTCTTAAATCTGACAGACCATATATTCCCTTTTGTCAGTGTGCACCACAGTGGAACGATTTTTCCCGAGTATTGTTTCCACCCAATGGGACTACAAAAGCACAAAGCTCGGCCAGTAGAATTCATCAAGCAAAAATAAGCTTCAAAACTAACCTATTAACAAAGCTAACAGTAAGCCCCGCTGAGTTACTGTTGCCATAGTAACTCAGTGGAGTTTACTGTTAGCTTCGTTTGTGGAACCAAAATTGACAGAAATTAGCTGGGCTTGTTGAAATAAACCTGGTTTAGTGAGTTAGCTTGCTTTGTGGAATAACCCCCTGATCTCCTTTTGTGTTTTTATTTACTGTTTTTGATTTGCTGTTGTGTTTCAGATTTTTTATTGTGCGTTTGATTTTACTGTTGCGTTTTTAATTTGCTCTTATGTTTTTCTTTTATTTACTGTTATGTTTCTGATTTGCTGTTTTTTTTTAAATTTACTGTTATTTTTTTATTTACTGTTGTGTTTCAGATTTTCTGTTGTGCATTTGAATTTACTTTTGTGTTTTTTTACTCACTGTTATGTTTCTTATTTGCTGTTACAGTACGTTTTTGAGTTGCTAATGTGTTATGGGTTTTGCAATTGTGTTTTTGATTTGTTGTCGTGATTTGTTAAAGTGTTTTGTACTTCCTGTCCACTGGACACACACACACACACACACACACACACACATATGGCACCAGTAGTAATAACACTATTAACACATTGTGTTTTTATAATGCTGGTTTTTTTTGTTTGTTTTTTTTACTGCTGTTCTTTATAATGAACATCCTAAAACATTAACATATACTAACTAAATATAACAGCATTTGGGGCTCTTTGACAGATATGGATCCCAAATGCACGGCTACACACCATCACCATCCTAGAATTGTGTTTGTGTCCAGCAGTTCTACCCTGCAGAACGTAGGCTAATAAAATTTAAATAGCCTCACTAGCATAACATGCCGTCGGCGCGTGGGTCCCAGTCAGGGCAGCCTATTTATCTTCAGCTCAGTCTATTAGATCTTTCCTCTCTAAAGAACGATTTCTCTCCATCCTCAGATTCACTTATACTCTCTAATCTCCTCCGTCATTATGGGGTTTATGACTGCACATTAAACTCCCTCTACCTAAACTAGAGTCAACTTTCTGGCCTAAAAACCACAGAGCTGTACTGAACAGATCAATGGGAGTGCCACGTTAAACTGGCATGCTCTCATATCTATTACAGACTGATCGTCTGTCTTCATCAGCACACACACACACACACACACACACACACACACACGGTAAAGTGGCTGGTGTACTAGCCCAATTTTAGACAGAAAGAAAGAAAGACTCACTAGGATTTGTGTGTGATGGTGCGGCTACCACAAAGGCCCTCACTTCCTGTCTTAAGTCAATTTTTTTTTTTTTTTTTTTTTTTACATAAGACATAATTTCAAAATAATACCTAAGAGACAGCTTTATTTCAGTTTTTATTTACTGTATCAGATTTTCAGTGGGACAGAAGTTTACATACACTTTGTTAGTATTTGATGGAAATTGCATAACTTGACAGACACTTGGGGAAACCATCCACAAGCTTCTCATAATATTTTGCCGGAAATTTCCTCCTGACAGAACTGGTGTAACTCGGGCAGGTTTGTGGGCCTCCTTGCTCAGAAACACTTTTTCAGTTTAGTCCAGAAATTTTCTATGGGATTCAGATCAGGGCTTTGTGATGGCCGCTCCAATACTTTCACTTTGTTGTCTTTAAGCCGTTTTGTCATAACTTTGGAGGTATGTTTAGGATCACTGTCCTTTGACCTTTAGAACGTTTTAACTTTCTGGGTGATGTCTTAAGGTGTTCCACTGGTATTTCTAGATAATCCTCTTTCCTCATGATGCCATCTATTTTCTGAAGTGCATCAGTCCCTTTTCCAGCAAAACTCCCCCACAACATGATGCTGCCACCCCCGTGCTTCACAACTGGGATGGTGTTCTTCAGATTAAAAGCCTCACCCTTTTTCTTCCATACATTGTGCTGATCATTACAGCCAAACAGTTTAACAGATCAGTTTGTCTCATCTGACCAAACACTCCTCCAAAAAGCTGCTGATCACCTGTAAACTTCAGTCTGGCTTTTCTTATGCCGGTCCTGGAGTACAGGCTTCTCCCGTGTGTGAGAGCTTTTCAGACGATGATGATATAGGACTCTCTTTATGGTGGATGCACATACTTTTGGTACCTGATGCCTCCAACTCCTTCACCAGTTTTTCATTTCACTTTGTTGTCAGAAGCTTGTGAAAGTCATTACATCACTTTCTGGAGTTTAAAGAGACAGTCAACTTGGCGTATGTAAACATCTGACCCACTGGAATTCTGATATAGTGAATTTAAGCTGAAATAAATCCTAATTGACTTGCCAAAAGAAACGTACGGTAACATGAAATGTGTGGAGTTGTATATTGCAGACGCTACACAAAACCTGACTAATAATAAATGGCGAAAGGGAACACCATGTTATTTGATAAACAACAACAACAACAACGTATAATCGCTGTGGAGCTTTCTGTAACACAATCAAGATGTTTATTTAATATTTATGGAAGGAGGATTATGGACAGATAATTTTCTCAGTAACACAACAAGCTGCTTATTAAGTCTTATGAACTGCAGGGAGAGAAAAAAGCGATGAGGGAACGACTGTTTATTGCTATTATAAAGTACGTGACTTGTTGTCACAAACATACCACAACATTAAATCTAACTGATAGATGGATAAAAAGCACAATGTGTTTATTAATAAATTAAAATGACGAGTCTTTGGCAAATCTCTGGCTGTGGTATACGAAGAATAAAACACTTTATGTGCTGTTATTGGAAAATAATCAAATAATCAACAAGTATGGCCACACTTATTTCCATAACTATTATAGTATTACTTACCCGACCTCCAAAAGTAAACGCACCTCTATTAGAGCCCACAATAGAAGTCTATCAATACACATTATTCAGTACCTTACTTTTTTCCCCTTGCAAGTATAAATCACTGCTGATTGAACGTTTTTGAGTTGAAGGCTGCATTCATTATAACTTAAATGAATTAAACACAGATTCAAAACAAATTATTTACTTATATCTAAATCCTATACCAGGCTCATACCAAGATCATCACAAACACAGCTTGAATACATATGAAAACTTCTGAGCATGTACTCGCGGTCACGTATACTCCTGCCTCAACAGTCACTGTCTACAAATTAATACCTTATTTATGTATCTTGTGCATTCATTCTTATAAATGTTCTTTATTTAAATATGTGTGTAAATGTGTGTTCATTTGACAGGGTTGCTAGGTCTTCATTCGGATGAAAACTTCCCATAACTTAAAAAAAAAAAAAAAAACCCTTCCACCATCATCATGATGATCATTGCCCAATATATTGAATAATATACTGAAAAAACAACATATAGCACATTATAATGAAGCAGTGTTTCCCTCAATGATTCATATTAGTCAATCCATAAATCCATTTTCTGTACCACTTTTCCTACTCAGGGTTGCAGGGAGTCTATCCCAGGGAACTCAGGGCACAGGGAAGGGGAACACCCTGGACGGGGTGCCAACCCATCATTAGGCACAATCGCACACACTCCGGACAATTTGGAAATACCAATCAGGCTACAACGCATGTCTTTGGACTGGGGGAGGAAACCCGGAGGACCCGGAGGAAACCCCCGAAGCACAGAGAGCAAACTCATGCAACATGCAAACTCCAGCATGCAAACTCTGGCTTCGAACCACCAACCCCGGAGGTGCAAGGCAACAGTGCTCCACTAAGCCACCGTGCCTGAAATCAAACTCCAATCAATCAATCAATCAATCCCCCTTCCACACCCTATAAACTGCTTTGAATTCCATCATCATGATAACCATTGTCCAATGTACTGTTATATATTGGGGGGGGAAAAAAAACATATAGTACATTTTAATGAGGCAGTGTTTCTAGGATTTGGAAGGGAAGGGGTTTTTTTTGAGTTTTGTGTGTTTTCATTCTAATGAAGACCTGGCAACCCTGTCACATGAACACACATTTACAATAAAGAGTATAAGGAAAGTGATTTACAAACGTTTTTTTTATTTTATTTTTCTTTTCATTTGTGTTTTATAACAGTCATGTAACAGTAAGTTACTTGTTATATTATATTATATTATATTATACTACATTATATTATATTATGTTACTGTTACTTTTAAATATAACGCCGTGAGGCAGTTAGTCATATTGAACTTTTTTTATTGCTTTTGTTAGTTTTTAAGGCAGAAAAGACCAAAGTCAAAACTAAATTACTTTACAGCCATACAGTAAAGACTTTTTTCATTTTTTTAGGCTGTAATGTATCGACTATCTTTTTTTTTTTTTAAATGTCAATTTGTTTTGATATTAGTGTGCTAATCCACAGCTAGCCTGCTAGCCTGCTAGCATAGAGCAGAACTTACCACCGAGTTCTTCATAGTTGATTTGACGGTAAATCCTTCCGTCTTCAGCTTTGTTTTCGTTCCATCAAAAGTTCTCATGTTTGTAGACGTCGAATGCCGAGCAAAACCCCTAGAATGAAACTTATCAGTGGCTGGGTAATAAATTTGCTTCTCTAAACACCATAACACCGCTGAAGCTCCTGTTTGGGTTGCTAAGGACACACTGCCGTTGCTAGGCACCAGTTATAGGGGAACTGCAGCACCTGCAGCCCAAACGGAAACCGGAAATAAATCAGTGCATTTACATTTCAATTCCTTTAAATTCTCCATTATCACTGTTTGAATTCTTGCTCCTGATTGTGTTGATCAATTTTCTAAAATTATATCATATTAGCTCTGAGCAGGGCTGTTTGTTTGTTTATTTATTTGTTTGTTTGTTGTTTGTTTGTTTGTTTGGCTGTTGTTGTTGTTGTTGTTGTTGTTGTTATTATTATTATTATTATTATTATATTAGTATTTTTTGCATCCCTTTTGCAAAATTCATGCAACAGAATTCATCCCGGATGATGGAAAAAAAAACAGAACAAAAAAAAAAAAACAACTGAACAAAAACTACATAAATCTGAGGTCATAAGACATTTGGGTTTGAGATCAAAACATGAATATGAGATGACAGATCAGAATTTCATTTCAGCTTTCATTTCCTGATATTTACATCTAGATGAGTTAAAAACGTAGAACATGGCACCTTTGGAGCGAGCAAAAGTATTGGAACAGATAAAGCAAAGTGACTCACTGCCATCACCAAATCATTGCGTTCTTCTTTTTTTGATGCTTTTCCAGGCTTGTGCCGCACCTTCTTTCAGTTGTTGTTTGTTTTCAGGGGTTTCTCCCTTCGGTCTTCTCTTCAGGAGGTGAAATGCATGCTCAGTGCTGCTTGTTTGGTGATTGATATGGTCAGTCTAAAATCTTCCACTTTCCCCCCCCGATGAAGTCCTTTGTTGTGTTGGAAGTGTGTTTTGGGTCATTGTTTTGCTGTATGATGAAGTTCTTCCCAGTTAGATTGGATGCATTTCTCTGTAAATTGGCAGACAGAATGTTTCTGTAGACTTCTGAATTCATTCAGCTGCTACCATCATTAGTTACATTATCAATAAAGATTAGTGAGCTCATTCCAGAAGCAGCCATGCAAGCCCAAGCCATGACACTACCTCCACCGTGCTTGACTGATGAGCTTGTATGTTTTGGATCATAAACAGATCCTTTCTTTCTCCACACTTTGGGCTTTCCATCACTTTGGTAGAGCTTAATCTGGGTTCCAGAACTTTTGTGGCTTATCTCTCTATTTCTTTGTGAAACTCAAGCTGGTCTTCCGCTTCTTACTGCTGATGAGTGGTTTGCATCTTGTGATATGGCCTCTATATTTCTTCTCTCGAAGTCTTCTTTGAACAGTGGATTGTGATACTTTCACCCCTGCCCTGTGGAGGTTGTTGGTGACGTCACTGACTGTTGTTTTTGGGTTTTTCTTCACAGCTCTCACAATGTTTCTGTCATCACCTGCTGTTGTTTTCCTTAGCCGACCTGTTGTCTGGTTGTTAGTACACCAGTGGTTTATTTCTTTTTCAAAACATTCCAAATTGTTGTATTGGCTATGCCCAATGCTTGTGCAATGGCTCTGATCAATTTTCCCTCTTTTCTCAGCTTCAAAATGGCTTGCTTTTCTCCCATAGACAGCTCTCTGGTCTTCCTGTTGGTTTATCCTTTTTAACAACAAATGCAGTCTTCACAGGCAGAACTCAGGGCTCCAACCAATAGTAGACATTCAGAGCAAATAATTGTTTGAACAATCAATCTAACAGGGCACACCTGGGCAACAAGAAACATCTTTCAGTCACATTTTTCAATATTTTTGATCACTATTTATGAAAAATGGGTTGGTTTAAACAAAAGGTGCCATGTTAACATTAATTAGCATTAGTTAGCATTCATTTCTTACTGGTATTTTGGGTTCATTTCTCCTCTGATGCATTTTTATTTTTGCATTTTTCCACCACAGACAGATATGTGCATTTCATGATCACAGCTTATTTGTAATCTTCTGACATTAGTTACCTAATTTAGTCCACGTAGTTTAGTAAATTGCAGTTTTTAGTCTTTTCATACCACAGGGGATATGAAAGGTGCAACCGCCTGATACATAAACCTTTTCGCCAACTGATAGAAAAGTGCATTTTTTGCATCTCTATTTTAAAAATCATGAGTCCGTAGTCCCTAAGCGACTGCTTCCACTACGTAGTTCCACTGCTCTGTTAAGTTTTCTGACATGGGAAAGCCTTCTTCTGCATTTTTTATTTATGTGGTATTAATTTCAACAGATAGATAACAGATATGCTGGTGAGGGAACAACTGTTTATAGTTGTTACAGTGAAAGTGATAACAGGGACTGACCTGTTTCATGGAAGGAATTGCTGTTATTGGAAAATATCACATTTTTTACTACCTATAAGTAATGTCTAGTAGAAAATTGCAATCCTAGGATGGGTTCGATGCTATGAGCAGTGTCCCTCACACCCTGCAATGAAATGAAACCTGTGCCTCTGGGTGCAGCTACCTCATACTGAAAGTAGGTATACAGTTACTGACTTTTAGTGCCTTCAGTGAAAAGCGACTACTGACCTGATATTTGAATTGATCATTAGCAGTGGTGCTGAAAAACCTGTACAAGCAACACACACACACACACACACAACCATGTCAGTGAGATTGATGTGCTGAAAATGATTGCCGTACCATTGCCATATTGAGTTAATGTTGATGTGTTTCCTAATTAGCTTTTGTGTTTTCTGTTTTGCTGTTTTTGGTTTTGTTATTGTGTTTTTGCCGCTGTGTTTTAGTTTTTTTTTTTATTACATTTTCTGATTTCTTTTGCGTTTTTGGTTTTGCTCTCTTGTTTCCAAATTTACTTTTGTGTTTTCTGTTTTGCTGTTGTGTTTTTGGTTTTGTTGTTGCATTTTTGCTGTCTTGTTTCCAAAGTTATTGTTGTGTTTTTGGTTTTGTCGTTGCATTTTCTGGTTTCTGTTGTTTTAGATTTTGTTGTTGCATTTTCTGATTTCTGTTGCATTTTTGATTTTGCTGTCTTGTTTCCAAATTTACTGTTGTGTTTTCTGTTTTGCTGTTGCATTTTTGGTTTTGTTGTTGCATTTTTGCTGTTGTTTTTCCAAATTTGCAGCTGTGATATAGCTTTTATTGTTGCATTTTCTGGTTTCTGTTGTGCTTTTGGTTTTGTCGGGGAGTTTTCGTTTTTGCTCTTGTGTTTTTTTATTGTTGCATTTTCTTTTTGCTGTTGTTTTTGGTTTTGTTGTTGCATTTTCTGGTTTCCGTTGTGTTTTTGGTTTTGTTGTTGTTGTTTTTTGGTTTTTTTTGTAGGTTTTTTTTTTAGGAGGGTGGCACAGTGGCTTAGTAGTTAGCACACTTGCCTCACACCACTAGGGTTGGGGGTTCAAATTTGCTGTTGTGATTTAGGTTTTGTTGTATGTTCTGTTTCCTGTTGTGGTCCTGAATTTTAATTATGGTTTTGCTGTTGTGTTTTTGGCTTGTTAATGTGTTTTGAAGTTATTGGCCACTGTATGCTTGTAGGTTGTGCGTAGTAACAGATGGGCTATTGTCAAAGTGTAATTCTTGTTATTTTTATTATAGATTTGTTTTATTTCTTTTGCAGAATAGTCGGGTCATTGCTCTTTTCAGCATTGTTTGCTGGGTGAATTTGCCAACATTATGTACTTAATCCAAGTTGGCATCCCTGGCAGGCCTAGCGCTTGTCTGCTAAGCCTGGTGAGAATACCATGGCACTTTATCATTCCAGTTTAACAGTGTGGCAATCGTAGCCTGCAGCATCCCCTCACCTCACGTGCCTCTCTCTCTTCCCTCTCTCTCTCTCTCTCTCTGGCTTTAGGCCACTGTTATAAATCTTCAGAGCTTAGGCAATTTCTCTAAAAGCCCCTTGGTTTTTTTAATGGCTCCAGAGAGGGTAGTGGAGGACAGTGGGTTAGGGAGATGTAAACAGGAGAAGCCGCATGAACAAAAAACAAAACAAAAAAGCACAAAACGATGCTGCCCCCTATTATTGTGACAAAAGCATTTACAAGAACAAACTAACATGATGACAAAGTAGCTGTATGATTAGCCTAGCTATTTTTAATAACTCGTATCATATTCTCTGTGTGCAGCATGAACTTCATTTATATCATCCGTGTAATACTCAAGCTGCTTTCCAGAGTGTTCCTCCGGTAGCTTTATTATCATCTTCCTCTTCTTCAGCATCACTTTAATCTCAGGCCTGGACCTCATCTTTCTAATCTTGTCAATCTTCCCTGAGAGCTCACAAACACACCAAGGCAGCAATTAGCTGGCCATTAATGGAGTACAATGTGTTTGGACATCATTAGCACACACACACATGCACACATAGACACACATGAACACACATACACACACTTACAGCCAGACAGAAAGCCAGAGCAGGATGTGGACATACACAGTGGGAGTTAGAGCACACGCCTCCATGTGTC
The DNA here is from genome assembly GCA_022758105.1 of Pangasianodon gigas. Taxonomy (NCBI): domain Eukaryota; kingdom Metazoa; phylum Chordata; class Actinopteri; order Siluriformes; family Pangasiidae; genus Pangasianodon; species Pangasianodon gigas. The sequence goes on along the minus strand of CM040463.1, from coordinate 24,752,142 downwards.
TGCCAATTACCAGGCCCCAAATGGCCCATTAGGATGGAGTGTGAGCGTGGCCCTGCTGGTGTGACATGCTGCACAGCTTCAGACACACACATACACACACACACACACACACACACACTCCTGCAGTCACCCTGAATGCAGAATGGCTGGGGTTTTGAAAAGAAGGTGACAGCTCATTGCAGCAACATTAAGGTAAGGCCATTGTTTATAGTCACTGCTGAACTCATGTTAGGGAAAACAATATGGAGGAACTTTTAACCAATCACATTTTGTTCTCTGATGCTTTGGCACTCTGAGCTCCACCTCTCAAGGCCTTGAGAATTTTAAGTGAAACACACACACACACACACACACACATCAGTGCAAACGGACCACCATAGGACTACCCTTGATCAGATTTGTGTGGTGGCCTGGGAAAACGCTTCACATGCTGAAATTTTGACTTTTTTCCTTATATATTTATAGTTCTGAATTAAATTCTCTTTTGCGTAGACCTCAACCACGGACACCTGATTTTGAGGTTCAAGTGGATTTTTCTTTTTTACTACTATTTTCCTTCCATTTTAGCCAAAAATACTCCTTTTCTATTGAAGCAAACTTTAGGCAGAGTAATTATTATTTAAATTAATTAATTACATAGTAAATATTTAAACATTTTGTCTACATTTTGTCTATGGATTACACTTCCATTTCTTAATAAATTCTTTTGCAAAGCTAAAGAGGAAATAGCTAGCAAAGTTTTAGATATACTGTATTTAGGCAGACTGACTTTTTTTTTTTTTTTTTTTAAACCACCATCATTTGTTAAACTAGCTGCTTACCCAAAGTGATCTTTACAGGCAGATAGTGTAAAGTAAATACACACCGTTCTGGTACATTTTTACAATTATGTTAAAGTCAAGGCATCAACTTATGTTCTACGCAGAAAAAACTTTTGGCCAAATCCCAGTTTTTTTTTGACTGCTTGCAAGAATTTGGCCACCAGTTTTCCTATAGTGCTACACATTTTATTTGGGTGGGGGACCCTTCTGAGTAGAGCAGCAACACTAAAACAACATGGCAGTGTCTGTGGTGCTGATATGAGTGTATCAGATACAGCAGTGTCGGTGTGGTTTTTAAACACCTCAGTGTCACTGCTGGTCCAACACCAAAAATATCCAGCCAACAGCGAGAGTCAAAAAAGAATGATTAACACAAATTGTACATAGAAAACAATGAGCTATAGTCTCTCATTGTACACCTCCAAGGCGGAACAACCACGTAGGTCTGTGGGATAAAGTAATAATATACCTACAAAAGTGCACCTGGCAACTGAGTGTATATATACATAGTGTAACCAGTCTAACATAGATACAAAGATGTTCTACTGTTCTCTGTCATTTTAAACCAAGCGTATCACTCTATACTTCATAGTATTTACAGAACCAAGGAAATGTCTGTTGATCTGAGCAGATATGAAATCTAGGACTGGACCTCTGCCCAATTTTGCATATGTAAAAGTACATTAAAAATAAAATCATACTCATTAATAACTGTTACGCCACATTGCATTGTTGATTTCTGAAATCTGATTGATCAGAACAGATTTAACCCTTATTCGTAACAATCGATATAAAGTTTTCCACCATGGGAAAGGGCGATTTGCGCTTTCCGTTTTCTCTTTTATGTAACATGAAAAACCGAGTCTTATTAACTTCAAGAGAGAGAAACTAGAGAGGCTTTTGTAGACGTTCCACAACATTAGGTATAGCTATGTAATATAAACAGACAAAATATGCAATGAGTAATTGTTTAATTAATTTAAAAAAACTGTAATTATTGGCAAGTTGCTATGGGATAAGAGAAAAACAACATGTTCTGTTATAGGAAAACAGAAACCTCATTCACTTCAGGGTGGTAACAATAGTATCACACCAACTCATCTTTGATTCTCTTCCTAAAACAGTATGCTAAGTTTTTTATTCCTTACATGCAGAATTGTGTGATCAACAAAACTGCTAAAGACTCTTGGAAATAATATGATAAATTACATGATAAAACATTTAGTCCCTTCTCTCTGATCACACTCTAATTACTGTGTTTATTTAAAGGGCAGAGACTAACAACACTGCACACTTCCAGCCCAGTCAACTGTGCAGTCTCATGAGATCATCCAGATGGGCCCAAAACAGCACAGAACAGTTCCAGAAAGTAATTAGTAACCAAGAAATCCAAACACATTTAGACACCTTTCTGAAAAGTACATATACTCACAGTAGGCAGAAAGGAATATAAAAAATAATAGAAACATATCAAAAACATAGTAGTCGGATCCAAGAGTGAAACTGGCTTTGCATACTATTAAATTCAAAATCCAAATAATGTAAACATAGACCTCCTTTGCTGTGAAACACTGAAGCGATATACAGTAAATATAGACTCAAAAAATTAGCTAGCTTTTGGTGGGTAGTGATGAATCAAGCAGATGGCTACCAGTAATTTTGTGCTGATGCCACAACACCTTCCTTTTCATCAAAAAGGGGAAACATGTTATTAACCTGACTTGGTCAGATGCAGGGCTCTCTTTTACATCAGGAGATTCCAGACAGAGACATTACTAGACAGAGAGGTCATTCAGGGGCCTGTTCAGTCCTTTGTCATCTCAAGATTGGACTACTGCAAAAATGCAGTTATTCCTAGCTGGTCTTCCCTTGTATGCCATCACACCCCTGCAACTAATCCAGAGTGCATCTGCAGACCTTGTTTTCTGCCTAAAGTTCTTCCATATCACCCCAGTGCTGCATTCCCTCCACTGGCCATCCTCACCCCTTAAGGGGCATAGGTGCCCAGGCATTTATCAAACAGACAGAGACATTTCTAGACAGAGAGGCCACTCAAGGGCTTGTTCAGTCCTTTGTCATCTCAAGATTGGACTATTGCAACTTATTCCTAGCTGGTCTCCCCTTCGATGCCATCAGGCCCCTGCAACTATTCCAGAGTGCATGTGCAGACCTTGTTTTCTGCCTAAAGTTCTTCCATATCACCCCTCTGCTGCATTCCATAGGTGCCCAAGTATTTATCAAACCTCTGCTGTACTATGTTTCCTCCAAACTACAAGTACGACTTGACCCACCATTCCTCAACGCACAAGAAAGGCATGCATCAAGGCTCTTCTCTGTCCTGGCACCCCGGTTTTGGAATGAAAAAACTTCCCCTGGCTGTCTGAACTCCTGAGTCACTTTAAACAAAGACTAAGGACTCATCCTTCACCAGTTAGGGATAGCAATGTGACCTTTTTTGGACGGTTCACCCCCTTTTTTTTTTTTTTGTTTCAGTTTGTTGATTGTTGAACAAAGCAGTTGTCTCAGGAACACATCCAAAGAAATGGGAATTGCTAGTTATTCACTGTTTCCTGCACGTACATGCTTAATACATAATTTAAAATTTAAAAGAAGACTAAAGACCAACCTTTTTACTAAGCAAGTTTCTAAAGATATGTTTTCAGTGGAAACCACAAAGCATTTCTGCAAGATGATTTGGATAAAGGCATAAATGTAAAGGTGGTCATTCAAGGGGAAAAAAGTATACTTCATCTAGCCAATACAAGCCGATACAGCAGCACACAGCCTCATTAAATGAAAGTCTGAGGTTCAGTTTGATTATCATTATACATACACACAAGTCTACATTGCATTGGTAAGTGATTTCCCTTTTTAAAGTTCACAAGAATACTTTTAAAAGTTATTAAAATAACTTCTACTCCTATAGCTCAACCAGAGAGACAGTATAGCTATGTGGCACAACACGAGGCACTGTGGCACAGGGTGAAACACTGACATTCCACTGATGACCTCCTGGCACTGGTTGGCAGCTACCTGATACACATCCTAGCCTGTAGCCCTACACACACACAGTACTGAATGAACTTTATCAATAATATATTAGAAGCTTTGAATCATTGACTAATTTCTGAACAAGCCGGACCTCTTGCAGTGGCTGGTCTGGTTTCATTTGGCCAAATGTGCTGCTATAAAACTCTTTAATTGAACCTCAGTGTGGCTGAACTATAAATATCTTCCATCACAAGGTGTAGGTGAATAACCAGTCTAGCTATAGCAAGTAAATAACCCCAAATGTAGTGTTCATTTGCCTTCAATAAAGCCCTAATGTCTGGGAGATTTAGAGCAAGTATATGCTAGATTAGCTTTCTCAAACAGTTAGTTCTAACAAATGAGAAAATGTGAGATCTTATATGTACAATTGTAAATCAACTTGCTGCTATAAGAGTATGGACACTCAAAAACAATAAGTATTTTCAGTTAACTCAAGGATGCAAGGCAAGTTTAGCCAGGTTAAGCTGAATTTCAGTGGACTGGATGTTGTAATATTGGTACTACGCTTAGCGCCCCTGTTGGGTGGGTGGTGTCAAACGCATAGACAAGGTGTACCATCTAATGGTTGGCTGCTATACAATTTTCAACTCCACCCACATCCTTTATAGTGAATATAGCAAGAGTCAAACTAGCAATTCACTTCAAACATCTTATGCAAATTCTTGTTATAGGATTATATTGATTTGAGCATGGTGGATGAGGCAGTTGACACATATGGGTAGAGTTGAGTGATAGGTAGAACAGACAGTCATGCATCATTTCCACCACTTTAAGCACAGAGTACAGCATAGTGTACTTCATCTTTATCATTTGACAGATTTAGGATATTTTTGTTTTTTTTGACAGCACTGAGATCTTGTTCTCTTTTGCCGTGTACTGTACTAATAAACTTTTACTGACAAAGTTATTTACAGTTTTTCTGCTATTTTGATACTTTTGACATTTGTAAGCAAACTAGATTTCTGAAACAACCCTGGAATACACTGATGCAAACTATAGAGTCTTAAGCTCTCTCTCTCTAAGCACCTAGCGTTAGTTTGGTTTGAGTGTTTAAATATTTATTCATTCATCTTCAGTAACTGCTTTATCCTGAGGCAGGAATACAACCTGAGTGGGACACCAAAAGAATTTTTTGTTTTGTTTTGTAACCTGGGCCATTCCGAAACACTGAACATCTTCTGAAGCCATTGTCTCCTTTGTTGACTTGCATTTGTACTTTGGGTTGTTATGTTGCTGGAAGGTGAAATTTTTCTTCATCTTCAGCTGTCTAACAGAGGCCTGCAGGTTTTTTGCCAAAATAGATTGGCATTTGGAGCTAGCCATGATTCACTCTATCTTGACTAGCAGCCCCACAGCATGATGCTGCCACCACCATGCTTCTCCGTGGGTATGGTGTTCTTTCGGGTGATAAGCTGTCTAAAATATGTTTCCAAACATATTTTAGAACTATGTCGAAAAAGTTTTACCTAGGTCTTATAACACTTTTTGCCTCATGATTTGGGGTGATTTAGGCAGGCTTGGATGTTTTTTTTTCTTTTTGTAAGAAAGGGCTTCCGTCAAGCCACCCTACCCCATAACAGCCCAGACATGTGAATACAAGAGATTGTTGTCACATACAAGGAGGACCAGTACTTGTCAGATATTCTTGCAGCTCATTTATTGTTGCCGTAGGTCTCTTAGCAGCCTCCCAGATAACTTTTCATCTTGTTCTTTCGTCAACATTGGAGAGATGTCTTGTTTTGCATTTGAGGGACCTGCAAATGGCCTTCACAGTGTTCTGTGATACATCTCTCTTGATTGATACCATTTGACAATGAGATCCAGTATTGTAAGCTCTTAAAAAAAAAAGCGGAACATGGCTTCAGCAGTCGGATGAAACCAAGATGTCAAGAAAATCCTACAGAAACAGCTGATCTTTATTTGGGGTTAATCAGAATCACTTAATTGATTGGGTGTTTGATAAATACATTTGAACTTGAGTTAATTCTGAGTGCACTCACATGTCCCATTATAAAAGAGTGTGCACACTTGTGCAACCAGGTTACTGTAAGTTTTTCCTTTTTTCCCCCAAAACATTTCTATTTGTTTTTCAATAGAAATTGAATTATTTTGCTTGCTATGTCACATTAAAGGTGGACGACGATCTGTCATGATTTATCCTGGTTTCATTTTTTACATCTCAAACACCTGCTATTTTAACAGGGATGTGTAGACTTTTTATATCCATTGTATGTGACCCTTGTTCTGCAGTTATCCCTCTATACAGTCTATGGTCTACACTATGTGTAATTGACAATATACTCATTTCCAGAACAGTACCAGATGGCCTTTATTATAATCACCACACCTCCTTGCTCCCGTGTGTAGATGAGAGACTTGATGAACATCATATCAAAAACGTCACAGATTGGAGAATCTCTGTGACTGCTGGCAACCAAAAGAAATTTTTTTTTGCAACCTTTATTCATTTTCCTTTTATTCTGTCTTTTAGCTCTCATTGTGCTTTCTTTCTGATTGCTCGCTTGATTGACGCACTGATGTCTGATCCACCCATGCATGTAGGGAAAAAGTCTGTCTGGTGTTCTGATGCTTGTCAGAAACAGACTGTCATCCTGCATGCTTTAGAGCAGTCATGCACCCTTGTGTCTACTCCCTGCTGTAATAATGCTCCAGACACCACATGGCTGGAAAGATAATCTAATCTCTAGGCCATTCTGTGTGTGACTGGGTGAAAATGGCAGCCATGGCATATTCTTATTAGAGCTCACTTCGGTTATTGGGTATGGAAAGATTTGCATCTTTCAAACACCAGGCTGTAATTGACTGATGTCACCATTTTCAGTCCATTAGTGTATAAATGTAGCTTGATGGAGAACAGATAAGTAAAAAAAAAGCAGCATGTGGTAATTATAAGTGCCTGCATGTGACCTATTGAGAACGTACTATAAGATCCTATAGTAATCTGTGATATATATTATTGCTAGCTACTTAAGCTTTGGATTACATCTTTTACTTATTGCTAGATCTTGACTGTCCATTCCAGCTGTTAGTAGGATGTGAAGATAGGCTTAAGGTTTAGCTCAGAGCAACATATGAGGCATTCAGAAGCGTTCTACCCTAGGATAAATTTATTTCCAAAATTGACCCACAAATAACTATTAAATAGCTAAAATTTTGATTTTATCTCAATTCAGCACTTTTCAAATTCAATTTAAATTCATCATTTCATTATGAACAACATTTTATCAAAACTCAGCACTTCATTTAAATTATACTTGCCATCCAGATTGTACTGTCAGGCCCTGGCATGGGTGGGAAAAAAAAAAAAAGAAACACACATGCAAACTTAGTAACACCTACAAAAAAACATGCAAGCTGATTTACTAACAGGGTCTATGGAGGATTGCAAATTTGTCCATTTTGCATATTTGCCTTGGGTCTTTTCTACTTAAAAGTGGAAAATAGAGTGCAGGATCATTGTAAATAGATTAATTTAGTACTCACAGCATTATTTACTGAATCCTGAAAGAGATTCAAGGTAATATGACTGAAGGGTAGGTATTAAATTTGCATAAACCGGTTTTCACTATTTGAATTCAGAATAAAAACATTATTTTAGTTATGCTTCATTAAAATATGTCTCAGTATATTACAGCACAAATGCCAACATCATTTTAAGAGAATTCAGTGATAATACTTCACTCATAATTACTTATGGCTCATTTTAGCACCAGGCATGGAAGACACTTAGAAATTTTCAATATGAAATAGAGCAATAAGAATTGCCTCACTGACACAAACACTTGAACAGGAGTTCTTAATAATTAGAATAATAATAATAATTATTATTATTATTATAGATACCTTTCTCTTTTTTTCCAAAAATCCAAACAGTTTAGCTTGAGTCTTATAGGCTAGCTAGCGTGTGTTTTAATGCATAATGTTGTGCCATGCAATAATAAACGTAAAGGCAGTGGAACTGTGTGTAACATCCGAGTTTTGATGATAAAATTCTTTCAGGCTGTGTATGAAATGCTCAGTGCGGAAGGCCTGAAAGCTGCCACTGCCAATTTTCTACACCACACATATCTCAGAAAGCTGAAAGAAAGAGAATTAAGAGGAGTGGGAGTATGTTTGGATGATAGCAGGGCTTGCCCAATTTACTTCCTAGTGGAAAACACTGAGGACAAGCATCAAGAAATATGAAATCTGTGCTCTGAATGTCTCTGACATGCAGGTCATAAGTGCTTCATTACCCAAACGTGGTGTTTCATTTTTACAGGCAGTGTTCAGGTGTTTGTATGATTTTCGTGTGAAAGTGTGTATGTATGTCGGTGTATTTATCCCTCGCCTCAGCATGCTCGGTCATGTCTGGGTTTTCCTCTGGGCCTCTCTACTGTCCATCCCCTATTATTAACTCATATCTGGAACTCATCTCTGCAGGCCACACACACACACACACACACACACACACACACACCTGCTGTCTGTCTAGCTGAGCAAGAAACACATTGAAGTGTCCCTCTCTGCACCAAGACTGGTTGTTCTAAGGGATTGAGGGATTAAAATGAATTTGCTAATGAATTTTACGATATTTGTTAACAGAAGAGCTGGCCATTTGGTTTGAGCTCCTGATGTAGCGAGGGCAGATGTTGTAGAAATCAGGCTTAATCGTTAATTAGTGTGGCTAGCAGACTGCAGACGCTCAGTCATCTGCTCTTAAATGCCAACATCGACAGGCTGGCTTGCCTTCCCTCTATGTATTTTAATGCTACAAAGACTACACTCTGCCTAGTAGGACAACGATATATGTGATATGTGTGTAATCTGACTGTATTGTATATAGTCGGAAGATTGTAAGAGTGTTTTTAATCCCAACAGATTGTTGCACGTAGAGGTAAACAGGATTTTGCTGTAACAGGAGCTGAGATTTTTACATGTCTGAGTGATAGCTGCCATTGCCCACCTACTGACAATAAATAGCTTCCATTAGTCCCCTGCTTTACACTGAGATATACAGTATGCCTCCGGTACTCCGGTTGTTTTGGGTGCTACCCAGTGTGCCTCTGTGGTTGCTGATAGCCACTGTCGTCCTCTATGGTTGATCAGGAACAGTGTTGCAACACTTTTCAAGGGAAAGTAGCTAACGCATGCTCGAAAAGATTATTTGCATTTCAAAACATGTTACATTTTCTGAGTTTAATCACAATAGAAAATAATAGACCATAACACTTCTTATAGAAAGAAATCATCTATAGCCATGGCACTGCAAATTATTTACGAAAAGATTCAAACTGAGGTCGCTCCAAAATATTTACATATTTACATAATATTGTAAGTTCTATCAAGATCGCAGACAAAAAGAAAGAAGCGGTAGTGAGTAGCCGGGAAGTAGCCATGGAAGGACGGAATACGGAGTGCAGGATGCTCAGTAACATCTGCTCAAAAAGTCACTAGATTTGTCACTAGGGTCTTTTTAAAAAAGTAAAGTCACTAAAGGGGTCTAAAAGCCTCACAGCTCCAGGTTTCCTGATTCAATCCTGAGCTCAGGTTACTGTCTATGTGGCATTTTGCACATTCTTCCCTGCAAGGGTTTCCTCCAGGTTCTCTGGTTTCCTCCGACCTCCCAAAAACCAGTTGATAATTAAAATAGCTACTCGAAGTTGCCCTAGTAGGGATGTATATGAATACAAATACAGTATTTGGATTGAACACATAATGCTTTCTTAATAAATACAAATACAGATATGAAAAGGAGGTGCAGTATTTGTTTTATTTAGAAAGCTTGCTAGAAAGCTTAACGTTGAGTCTAGCCACGTGCATCGAGACTGGTAAAAAAGTCATGAGAACACAATGGAGCTTGAAAGGCACGAGTGTGAATCTCTCAGACAGGACTGCCAACTTTCAGTGAAATTACCACCCTCAAAAAAATGCACAAAAAGACTTCCCAAAAAAGTTCAGGCATTGGACAAAGGAGATGCATTTTTCTTTTTTTCTCAGTCTTGGAAAACAAGTTACCAGTGGTACACATGCATTTCTGATTTATTTATATAGATGCTGAAGCACATAGCCGATACAGACCTTACACTGTGCACAAGGCAGCATGTCTCTGCTGGGGTCTCACAAATTATTTGATTAATTTAAAAATAATAACTCGTAAGTACGTTCATTGCTTTTGTTTCTCATCAATCTTAAATAAATGAATGATTATAATGAAATGTAACTTAAAAGACCCCATTTTGTCACTGTGTCGCAGATTTGTACTAGATTCTGATAACATGTCCTGGAAACTTTTCTGATCATAAAAGTAAAGTATATCATTAAATGGCTATTGTTGCCAACTATAAACAATAGTTAACTGATTTTGGAAAGATTTCATTGTTTTGAAGTGTAGTTAGCTTGCTTACTCAGTCATATTAGATACCCTATGTGCAAATGTGTGTGTGTGTGTGTGTGTGTGTGTGTGATTCTGTATGTATTCTTGTCTTGCGCCTGGAATAGGATCCGGAATCACCATGACACTGACCAGATTGGAGCAATTTTTGAAGCTAGATGAATGAATGAATTTTATGTTCTGGTGTATCTTCCAGCAGTTCTTCTGTTGCTCTTTCAAAGTACATCTTTCATAGCCATGTTTTTTAAAATAGAGCTGTAGCTTATGCACTCGATTTCCACAACTGTGCCATTACCACAGTTATTTTCAGTTGCTGTAGCCACCCATATACCTGTCATAACTCCATGATACTATCTGGATAAGATTTGAAACCTGCAGATTTTAAAATTACTGTGCGTAGGTCAAGTTGTAACTGAAGAGGGACAGTCCTTCAATATAGTCAAACAGTAATGAGGAGGAGGAGATGAGTCTCGTAGAATAACTGGAGAAATTGCAGCGATAGGAATTGTCTAGCAAATGCTGTGAAGCTGGAGAGAGGCACAAATGGCTCTCCTGGTGTCAATAAGTGCACAACGAGGTGAGACGGGGCAGCTTTCACAGGCACTCAGCAGCCATTACGGAGCTGTGTGGAACAAACCCATTTTTCTGCCAAAATACAGGCAAAAACCTGTTCAGGTGGATGGATGGTCTCGTCTTGCTTGGCATAAGATTGCCGCCTGAAGTGCACTACAAATATCTCATTTTTATCACTCAGTCCTTTTAAAAGCCTTTTAAAAGATCACGCCAGTGCACAGATTCTTGTGTTCACTTCACTTTGCATATTTAAAGCTAGACCTCCTCATGACCTTAGATGCCACTCATCAACAAAGTCTGACAAGTACAGCCTGCAGGGAACAACTATTTAATAAATTGGGACCAGAGATCTTTTACTGTGCAGTAAATACTGTTTTTTTAGTGAGAGAAAGATGGAAACGTTCATTCATTCAATCATTCAATCATTCATTCATTCATCCATCTTCAGTAATCCTGGTCAGTGTCATCCCTGGATCTGGGTCCTATCCCAGGAATATTGAGTGTGTGGTGGGAATACACCCTGGGTGGGAATTATTCACAGCTAGGGGCAATTTAGGGTCACCAATTGTTATATCCCAGTCTATAATTGGAACAAAAACAGAACGTGTAATGGGAAATGTGGATGGATTAAAAACACAATGGTAACTAATTCATAATAAGCTATAGGCTACTGTCGGAAATATACAAATATATTAAGCTATAGGCTATTGTCCGAAATATACGTGCAGCCACTGGCCCAAAAATAATAAACAAACAGCCAGAATAACTGAAGAAAAGAAGTTAACTTAATTATACCAATAAAAGTATACAAACAAACAATTGAAAAACTACTTCTCTTTATGCCTAACTAATCAGTAAACCCAACAAAAATGACAACCAAGTACTACACACGGTGACTTGGACAGCAAACAGAATTATTTACAAAAAAAAAAGGACAGTATTTATAGAAAAGGAAATATATGCAAATATCTAGCAACCAAATCAGAGGGGGACAGGCTAATCCCAGTAATCCACAAAACAAGAAGTCAAACAAATTACACAAAAAAAGGTATGGAGAATAACACCATTTGGTCACACAATGATAACCCGAGCTCAGGATAGAACCAGCGATCCTGGAGCCATGAAGCAGGAACTCCACCTACTGCACCACCATGCCAGAATTCAGTTAGTGAAATTAATATATGCTCTGTTTGAGAACACAGATAAACCTGCACATTGTTATAGTCCTCTTGCAAAGTTTGGGTAATGTGATAATAACTTTGCCATTTAGCATAGTCAGAGGTGCAGGTGCTGTACCAGTGACAAGTAGCAGTTCTACAATTTAATCAGATTCAGATTTTGATAAGAGTTAGGTTTTTGAGATTACTTTGATACATCTTTGTCATTCAATATCAGTGTAGGTACACTGAGACATTTACAGTTTACTATTTATATCAGTGCTATTTACACACAATCATCAGTAATCATCAGATTAGTGTCAGAACGAGTCCATGGGCTCTGGTACCCTTCTATTTTTAACCACTACAGTAGTGTCAGTGGAATTACATTATATTTATTGGCAAACACGCCATAAGAAATTTTGAATGTGAAATTAAAAAGAAAAAACAGCAAAAAAAAAAAAAAAACCCACAATGAATACTAGGGGTGGCATGATGGTGCAGCAGGAAGCTTGGCCAGCTCACAGCTCCAGGGTTCCTAGTTCAATCCTGAGTTTCACATGTTCTGTCCATGTTCACACAGGTTTCATCAAGGTTCTCTGTCCAAAAAACATGCAGGTAGGTGGACTGGAATACACTATATGGCCAAAAGTATGTGAACACCTGACCCTCAAAGCCATATGTGGGCTTTCTCCAAACTGTTGGCTCAAAGTTGGAAGCATATAATTGTCTAGAATGTCTTTGTAGCAATAAGATTTCCTTTCACTGAAACTAAGGGACCCAAACCTGTTCCAGCATGACAATACCCCTGTGCACAAAGTGAGATCCATGAAGCCATGGTTTGCCAAGGTTGCAGTGGAAGAACTCGAGTGGGCTGCACCGAGCCCTGACCTCAACCCCACTGAATACCTTCGGGATGACTTGGAATGATAGCTGCGCACCAGACCTTCTCGCCCAAAATCAGTGCCCAACTTTTTGTGCTAGTGTAGCGGAATGGGCACAAATCCTCACAGTCACTTTCCAAAATCTAGTGGAAAGCCTTCCCAGAAGAGTGGAGGTCATTATAGCAGCAAAGTGGGGACAACTTAATATTCATACCCATGGTTTTGGAATCAATACTCAGGTGTCTACATACTCTTGGCCATATACTGTAGGTATTAATTGGTGTGTGTAAATGGTGTCCTGCACTGGATTGGAGTCCCATCTGGGGTGAATTTTTCTGGCCTCCAGATTCACAGCAACCCTGACCAGGATAAAGTGTAAATATGACCATTGCAAATGTATTTTCCACACTTCCTGCATGTTACAGTTGCTGGGCAGAAATTGAGGAGAAATCTCCTACTCTTTCTGTTATATTTGTATCAAGTACAGTGTAATAGGTCCTGAAAGTGCCTGTGCTCTCAGAGGAAGACTTTTGGATCTCATGACAGTGTCAAAGCCACGCTTTGCGTTGCCATCCAAACAACATACATAAGCACAGTATATGACCAGTCAAAATTTTACGGTTTCATTTTTCAAGATTCTCCCATAACTGCAATATATCATATAGTCTACTTAGAAATACATTGATGTTTTCACAGGAGCTTTTCAGAGTTTTGATAATTTCCCCCATTTAACCTGTAATTCATTCAATACATGCAGGTCAAAATTGACCCAGAATAGAACCTATGTACAGAAATATGCAGCACCTATACAAAAATACATGGACAAAAATAAGTGGAATTTATTTATTTATTTTAAAATTTTGCGTCACTTTAAAAAAGTCACCAAATTTCAGTGGTTTCAATGCTTTTGAATGTCAAAACTGGTCAAATTTCCCAAACTGTGCTTCCATGGTGAGTGTCTGCATTCTTCACTTCTCAGTTGTTTAAATTCTCCAGTTTCTTTCCACATCCCATGCTCGTATATGGATTGGCTACTCTACTAAACTCTACACCACCTCATCCATGGTGTATTCTTGTACCCTGACTAGGATAAAGCAGTTTATTAAAGATGAATAAATGAATGAATGATGACATTGTATTTCTAATCAAATCTACACTCAGACTGTTTGCTCTTTCAGCACTACAGGTTTTGCATCATATTGAACTCTATCTGACTGTTTTAATATGCTCCTAGCTCTATCTCTCAGCATGGGCTGCTGGGTAAAGTGCATTTCGGTCTTATTAGAAGATTTCCCCCGAGGGAGGAGGTGTCACTGAACATCACAGGAATCTACTTAAAGCTCATGTTGCCACTCATTTGCTGAAATAACTACAGCCGGAGCGAGTTTTATCTACAGTGTATCTCTCATAAAAACTGTACTCTCAGGTGATGATTTAAAGGGTTGCCTGTGTACAAACACGAGCAAATTGATTTACTAACAGGATCTACTGAGAAGTGCATCTTTCAACAATGGGTTTATCCAATTTCCAACTGGAGGGCAAGTATTAAATTTGCTTAAATCTGTGTCTGCAATTTGAAAAATTATCTCAATTATCTAATGAGGGGTTTTTTTTTTTAGTTTTTGTTGGTAATAATAGTGTAATAAAAGTAAGTCGTACATCCGCACCTATGAAGCCAACAGCATTAATAGCTAACTTGTTTTTTTTTTTTTTGCCGTATGACCCAAACACACTCATCTACACTCAGTTTTTTTTCCATTTCAGATCATATTTTGAGCAGGTTCTTGATTCATCTACCTGATTTACTTGAAATACAATTACATATACTGTTTGTTTGGCAAGATCCAAGCTTGCCAAAGGACACAGTCTCCTCCCTCTCATGTTGTTCTGTCTTACTCTAGGAATATAAATCAATGTTTTCATCTCAACACCTTTACCTTCTCTGTGTCAGTACTGTGTAGCTCTCCAACAGGCTTGGACAAGTTATAGTGTGCAGACAACAAATTAGCTTTTTATAGTATTTGAAAAAAATGACACAGTGTGCTGTTATAGGAAAATAATCACCGTCGGGGTGGTATGATGTGACCTGACTTGAAGTTATGAAGTGTCATGAAGTGATTTATTATGGTCTTATACCACAGCAATTTGCCAGTGGTAACATTTTTTTTTTTTTTAAACAAAGGACACATTGTACATCTTATCCATTTATAGTTACATTTAATAAATATCCACAATCCATTAACACTTACATTAAAGCTATAAGCACTCATTCCTTCACTAGCTTTCTTTTTTCTCTCTTGAAGATGAGACAAAATAATGTAGCTTGTCATGCTACCAAAAAACCGAAAGACTGTTACAAAGCTCTGACACTGGAGACTCCTTCCAACAATCCTAAATAAACATCTCCTCATAGAAAACTTTTTTAAAAACCTGTTTATGTGGATCGTTCACCATGGAAGTCCCTGTATAAGCTGTTACTATAGAAACAATAATGTATTAGAATGAACATGTTAATATAAACCTGACCTGACCTTCAGACCAATCACAATCAAGAATTCAACAGCGCTATATATGATTATAATATGTTTTATTAGTAAGAATAAGAAC
Organism: Pangasianodon gigas; assembly: GCA_022758105.1. Classification (NCBI taxonomy): domain Eukaryota; kingdom Metazoa; phylum Chordata; class Actinopteri; order Siluriformes; family Pangasiidae; genus Pangasianodon; species Pangasianodon gigas. Next base: position 24,736,655 of record CM040463.1, on the reverse strand, counting down.
TTTCAGCTTTATACTTTAACCATAAAAAAGAAAAGGTAGTTGCAGGATCTTTGGTAGTATCTAGAGTGAACATTACTTTGACTGCCACTTTTGCATTCGTTTGCATTAATTTCCTTCTATGAATATTTCCTCTGAATGTAGAAAATATCCTAGATCATTTTCCTAATTTAGACCTGCCTCATTTTTTCACTCCTCCCATATGTCTTGTTCTTTGTTTGTTTTGTTTACTGTGTTTTATTAGCATGACTGACTTGCAATATTGCTAAAACAATTACACAATGACCTGTAAAAATACTGCTGCTCATAAAGCTAACCTTGTTCTTATAAATAAATAACAACTATTTTGTGCATTATGTATATGTACCAATGCATATTCATATACAATGAAAACAAATATACAGGCACTAGCCTCAACTGCGTGAAAATTAAAATGCACAGAGGCAAGGATATTGAGTTATTGGGTTAGAGTCTTTTTTACATGTTTATTCAAAAGTATTTTCGCATTTCCACAGTATTCGAATGCTTGGTTTTTTTGACTTGTTTAATACTCTATGCACTACTGGCTTTTGTGGTTTCATATTCCCAGGCAAGGGCGATTCTAGGGTCTAACCTTCAGCCGCCCTAAATGAGAATTTATGATGTGTGAACAATGAGGAAATAGGAATAGGCAGTATCTGCGTCCGAGTGTTAAAGGACACAGTCACTGTCTGTGCATGTTTGTGTGTGTGTGTATATACAGTACACCACTAGCTTGAATGAATATGAATTCATCAATTAACAATGATTAATCAATTAATGGGGGTTCGAATCCTGTCTCCACCCTGTGTACATGGAGTTTGCATGTTCTCCCCGTGCTTCGGGGGTTTCCTCCGGGTACCCCGGTATCCTCCCCCAGTCCAAAGACATGCATTGTAGGCTGATTGGCATTTCCAAATTGTCTGTAGTGTTTGAATGGGTGTGTGAGTGTGTGTGATCGTGCCTTGCGATGGGTTGGCACCCCGTCCAGGGTTTCCCCTGCCTTGTGCCCCGAGTCCCCTGGGATAGGTTCCAGGGGTAAAGAGAATGGATGGATGGATGGATGGATGGGTGGATGGATGATCCCCAAAACAAAAACACCACTAGGGGTGTGAACTAAGAACACTGACAATGGGAAAGGGGGTTTGTTCATGAAGATGTGAAATAAAGATAGTAAAAAGGCACATAGCCTTCATGGACAAAACAACCTCCAACCATGAAATGAACAACAGGATTGAAGAAAATACAATCAAAGTGTAATCAGGAAAAAAAAATATGTGACATTCACTGCAATCAGTGTGGTTAGTTGTTCGTGCCTAGAAAATAACTCACCATTTCAGCTTTTTTATATGCTAAAGAAAAAAAGGTGTGACTGGAATGAAACTGACTTTTCTCATCGTCTGTTTTGTGTACCTGGTATTATCACTGTAGCTAGCCACCATTCACCATTCACATATTGTGGAAGGATCTGGAGATTTACTGTGAAATAAAACATATTACAGTCATGTTGCCTCGATCAATCATGCCACTTCCTTGGCCTGTCCTCTCTTAAATGTTCCTGTATCTATTTTGGGGTCAATATTTTGGGGTTACACGACTATTAGTTTTTACTAGTTGACCAGTAAAATAAAATTAAAAAATCCCATTGCTAAAGCAAAAACGAGCAAAAAAAAAGATAAATGTTGATAAATATCAGCAAGTCATACATTAAAACTGCACTACAGCTAACAAGCTACAAATTACATTTCCAGCTTCAACTGTTAACGGTAAATAAATCAATATGATGTAATAAATCTATGTATCATATTACACTATTTAAAGATTAACCTAAAATTGGTTAATCTGGAACTGAGAGTGCGCAGCATGGACGCTCATGCCCATCAACAGAGCCCTCATTATAGCTCAGTGACCACACTTACTTGGATGAAGGAAGTTATGTCTACAGTAGCATCTGGCAGATTTTCCCAGGCTGATAATGACCTGGGAGATGAACTGCCATCATCATCTCTGGCCTCAGTGGCATCCAAAAACGAATGTGAATTGACCTTTGTAAGCTGAGAGGGATTGGATAATGATGTTTACCATGAGGTACCAAATGCACCATTCATGAGTTCATAAGGAACAACAACAGGTGAAAAAATCTATTTGCTTTGAGAATTCGCTTAAGGTGATGCAGATTAATAAATCCATTATGTCTTTATGTGTCTTCCATCTTCCAAAATTGAAGTAATGTGTAATATTATCAATCTTCTCAGTCCTGAGGTACATGTGGCCACAAATGTCAAATTCAACTGATTTCTCTGTCTCAGTTATTTTAAAATACAACAATCATGACAAATTAAATATCTCATAACCTTAATATATTAACTTGGAATTTGCGTGGCGTTTTGCTTAGGGGCAGCCACACTGTTTGCTCCTCGTGTCCTTCACCTCAAAAGCTTCTTCAGTGCCATCAACCTTATCAACAAGACCAATAATGTTTCTGAACTCTACAATGCTTCCCTAAATAGAGTCCACAATTGTTCCCTAGCTCAGTCATATCAAGCCAGCTTCCTGTAAAGTGCACATCACTTGTTATTTTCAAAGGTCCTTTTGGAGAGGTTGAATTGACTCTCAGTTGTGTTTGGAATGGCCCTATAAAACAGCACCTCTCCTGCTGAGGGAGTCATAACCTGGTCTGGAGCTGGCTGTCGGAACACTGCCTGACTGTAGCGCTGAGTAAAGGTCAAGCTGTTAATGCTCTAAATAAATCAGTTCATCTCTGTGAAGCTTTCCATGCCATTGTCTCTTTATTGCTCATTTGTGATAAGACTCTTGACTATCATCAAATGGGGTATACAGTAGAGCTAATAGGACAGGCTTTAATTCAGACTGTAGACTGCAAAGAGTGTGTAAAATTGGCAGGCAATTGTGTGTTCAGTCCTAAAGCCTTGGCTCCCTATTCATTCAAGCAAGCTAGTGAGGTATTCCAGCTAAAAATGTAATCTAGCTATCAAACCAGTGTGTTTTCAATATTACATGTTCATAATCATATACACATGACAACTTCCATATAATCCATCAACCTGCTCTTATGAGAAATTCTTACAAATTTGAATAAGGATGATGTTCAATTTCATTCAATTTCCTGAATTATATGAAGTCATAAGAAATGGTACGGTTCAATAAACAAAAACGCAATCTTTCATCCTTAACCTTAGTATTTTTTTCATATGAAAAAACAAATCTCTAAGCATGATGCCATGTTGGTATCAGTAGTTACAGATGGTTACGATTAGGATAGACAGGGTTAATGATACCGTATAACATTTACCATGTCTTCTAAGTATTCCTTTAAATGAATTTCAGCATCAGGTTTTTTTTTCCAGGCCATAGTACAGTCAAGAGCATGAGGTACAAAAGAAGGCATTCGTTTTTCTCTTCCTTATAATCATACAAGGACACACCGATTCTCGTCTCTCATCCTGATTGATCTTATTATCTACCACACAGCTTAAAATATTAGGTAATGTTTGCATAAGAACCTATAGGGAGATTCAGAGTGATTTCTTATTAATCACTAGATTATTATGAATAGCTTGTTCATGTTTCATGTTTATGAATAGTTTGTCTGGAAAAATGAATCCAGTGCATGGATTGAAATGTTGATACAAGTGCTTTGTAGACATTTTTCAGCCATGACAGTAAGTATACCTGTAAAGAAATACAGATAATACCTTTATTATTAATACATTTATTATTCCTATATGTGTTTCTTTAACTTTTTTTTAATAGGACATAGTGCAAATCGGAACCAAGTAGGAAATTAAATTCCAGCTTGAAGCAGTGTCCAGAATTGACCCTTGTATTCATTCTGTAATCCATGGATAGTAACATTGGTTAAACAATATATCGGAGGCTGGAAAATACAAATACTAGTACAGTGCCCTCCAGAATTATTCATGAAATTGAGCAAAAATTCATAAATACAAAATAAAAACACATGCAGTAAGTGATATTTTTCTCAAACATGAAACAACTTTCTACAAAACACTGATTTCGAAATTACCTGCACCCTTACAATGGATATTTTGTAGAGAGAATAACATCACTTATTATAATCATGTTTATATGTCCACAATGCAGCATTAACAGAATGCGTTTAAACATGAAGCTCCAAGAGGCATGGCAGCTCCAGCTTTATTAGAAACGAAAGAAATAATGAGAACAGAACAAATACAAGCTAAAAAGATGGAAATTTATTCTGAAGCGCACACACACACACACACACGCACACACACACACACACACACACGCTGGTTTGTTCAAAAGCTTTATGTATTTACCATTGCTCTGAGGCGAGTGTTTGAGGGTGATTATGTATTTTATTAGCTCAGTAGATGATCACCCATCCAGAAATATCCTGTTCGCATTTGTGATAATGGCAGTTTAAATATTCAACACCACACCCTCATAAAATAAACCGGAATAAATTCTAATAAGCATTTTGCTAGCCCCTGGCCCTATGCTTAAATGCATGAGCACAATGCACACACCCACATACACTAATGTTACATATCTATAAAAGCATGTGTTGTACTATACGTTATACTAGCCATTCTTTCTCTCGTACACTCTAGGGGTTGCACAACAACTAATTTTTACTAGTCAATCACTAATCTGAAAAAAAAGTAGTCAACTAGTTATATGTTCTAAAGTTACAACAAAAACTAGTTCAGGACATTAAAAACTATTTCATTGCTTTTAAATTAAAAAAACATTAAAACTATTTCATTGCTAGTAAATTAATTGGTGTGATAAATGTGCAAAATAATAAATCTGTGTGTCATATTATACTGTTTAAGGATTTCATAAAATGCACTCGTCTGGTCAAGCTTGCAGCTCAGCTGAAATAATTCATTCTGAAACTGAGAGCACGCAGCATAGAAGCTCCTTACAGAGTAATGATGGATGGAGAATGCAAAATCTATAGCAGAGTCTGGCAGGTTTTTCTACCATGTTCAAACCAATGCTCAGTAACATCCAAAATTATGTATGGATCAGCCTTTTTGAGCTGCCATGCAACACTGTTCTGACTCTAAAGTAGCTGAGTGGGATTAGATAGTGATGTGCAACCCGCGGCTCTGGTCGCAATGGAATTCACTGTGCCACAGTGCAAGGATTTTATAAACATTTTATTTAGCTTTAACGGACAACAGAAATAACTGAAAGAAAATTTTGTAGAAGTTATTTTGACTCATGTCTTTGCCAATAAAAATATATATTATTTAACAGCACCCGAAAGGCCAAAATCTGGAGCTGAATTACAAAAAAAGTGAATTGAGTTTGAAATAAGTGAGGAAAAAAGAAAATAATTTGACCTGAAAATGGAGAAAAATATATATTGATCGTGAACACCAAGCACACATCACATATGGAAACACCAATCACATAGTGAAACTGTTTTTTTTTTTTTTTATTATTATTTTTTTATTGATCTTTTAATTCATACCATCTCAGCAATGCACACTAATGTGCCCTCCCCGATGCCATGTTGGAAAAGCAAGACGATATACTTCTTAGGAAGCCTGACGTTGGTCTCCTGGACATATAGGGCATATAGAGCACGCTGTAGATTGGGACATACCAGATCAGTCACTTATCGGTCACTTATCAATGGCTCTAATGACGTGTTGCACAGCATTAAAAGAAGATGCCAGAACCGAATTCTACATTGAACCACTGCAGCCCCCCATTATCTTTTTATACATCTTAACTGAATGACTAGTCTTATCTGTTTTACTTTATGGATTTATCTCACCTTGCTTTCATTTTTTTTTATGTTTAATAATTTTTAATTAATATGATTAATAGAAACTGACTGAATTTCACAAAATTTTCATTAAATTTGTATATATAGTTGAAAAACAAAAGCTATTTAAACTTTGTAATTTGTAATTTACATTAGATAGTCTTCTTATGTGTAAATTTACACACACTCGTTCTTCCGAATTTAGAACTCCTTAGAACGATATACGAATAAATACATTCTTATCCAGCTTGATAAATGAGGCCCGATGTTGTGATCAATCACTTTTTTTTCAAACTTTCCAACATTGATGTTTGTAATAAAATAGCTTAAATGTCATCTTTAGACTAATAGAAATTAATTGCACTGATTTTTGTACAGTACACGAGTCAAAAGCTTCTACCTCGCCATTTATGATAATTCCTTTTTTTTTATACCCAATTTGGGAAATGTATCCCCAGGGATACAGATATTTAAGGTCAGATTATCCAAACACTGAACATGATATTAATTATTTTTAATTTAAACATATAATATCATCCTTAAAAAATCATTTTCATAAAAATAAATTCTTTAAAATATCGTAAACCTATTTTAAAAAATCAACATTTACTGCCATATCGGTGGACTTGTCATTGTATGCCTCCATGTTGTTTTTGAGAAAGACGATGCATTGATGCCAGGGTGCTGAAATCAAGTCACATGACCTAGGAACTTGAGCCAACCCACTCATCACTGTTTCCCACTGAAATTAACCCCACCCAATCATTGTTCCCACCGGGAGCCTAACAAATGTTTGTTTCTCCCGGGATACACAACCCATTTAAGGGTTAAAGCTACATTACTACTTAGTACTACTTACGCTTTAATATAGCCTTATGTTGTAACTTAAAACGTAGTTACATAGTTCTAACGTAGCTTTAAATTATAACTTAAGGTTCTGTTAAAGCTATCTTAGTGGGGCAGCTGTTAATTTTTAATAGCCCGTAAACTAGGCTGTAACAGAGCTTCCGTTCTACTGGTTCATCCAGCTGTTTTTATTCCCTGACAAAAATGAACAGCTGCCCTAAGTAATGTAGTTTTAACACAGCCTTAAGTTATAATGTAAAGCAACATTAAAACTACATACGTTTTAAGTTATGACTTAAGGCTTTATTAAAACTATTTTACTTGGGGCAGTTGTTAATTTTTAGTAGTCTGTAAACTGGACTACGACAGAGCTTACGTTCTACTGGTTGATCCAGCTGTTTTTATTCTCTACCACTCCACTTGACATTTGTTTTTACAGAAAATGATAATACACATGGTCTTTTTTTGAATTTCATATCTAGTGTGTGTGTGTGTGTGTGTGTGTGTGTGTGTGTGCTGGAGCGATATGATCGGAACTTCACACCTCACTGCCTGATTAATAGACTGCTGCCTCTGTCTCACTCTCTTTGTCGCTCACTCTTTGCAAATCTTTTTCTTTTTGCACTCTTTTTTTTCTGACTTCGCCTTTCTCTCGGCCTCCATCTGTTTCCTCTCTATCTCTCAAAAGCCTCTCTTGTTTTTCTTCTCGCTTCTCTCGCTCTCATACGCCTTCATTTTTCCTGTCGGCTATTTTTCTCGTGTCATTGTTCTCGTATGACTCCAGCTAAATCTCTCCACGTATCCGAGACTGCAGCAGCTTCTCTCCTTTTTCTGTCTCAGCTGTGTGTACCCATTCTCTCTGTATAACAAGATACAGCTACAAGAAAACCTTGGTAAACCCTTCGGAATTAGCTGGAATTACTCAAATGGTTGTGCGCTTCATGCTCGTATTAAGCACATTGATGAAATATTCAGGCTGGAAAAAGTATGTGAACCTTTGTATTTAATAACTGGTAGAAATTGGTGAAGGTTATTAGCATCAATATACACAGTATGCCAGTTGAGTATGCTATGAAATATTATATACAGATAGATGTATTATAGCTGTTGAATTCTCAATTCTGATCAGAAGGTGTGGATTCACTTCCTATAACAGCAGCTCTGACAGTAGTTCCAGCTGTTTATATTAATGCGCTCGTTCTAATACATTATCATTTCTATACACAGAAACATAGAGACTTATAAGGAGGATGCTCCACATAAACGGATTAAAACACTTGTAATCATTGACATGATGAAGTTTTTTTCATGGGGAGATGTTTATATAGCACTTTTGGAAGGAGTCTCCAGTGCCAGCGCTTTGTAACAGTGAGAAGTAAAGCTATAATTTTTTCTATGAAGTTTTCCTTCACAGGAAATCCTTCAAGACAGAGAATTCAGTAACATGACAAGCTGTGTTTTTTTTTTTTTTGGCTTATTAACTTCATGAGAGAAAAAAAGAGAGGCTGGTGAGGGTTTATGGATGTCATAACTTGTTTCGCAGGCTTTCCGCAACATTAAATTTAACTGTTAATTAGTTAAAAAGTATGATGTCATTCTTTAATAAATAAAAAAATGCTCAAGGGCAATCTGCTGTGGTATAAGAGGAATAAAACACTTCAGGGCATGCTGTTGTTTGAAAATAATCAACATTATGGTGGTAGCAGTAACTCTTCTTTGCATTGTTTCGCACCATACCAGTCTGTTGTTGATTATTTTCCCATGACTGCACACCCTGAAGTGTTTTATTCCCTATTTTCCAAACCTTTTACTTTGGATGCTTTTAGCCAGAATTCTCCTCTGTATAATGAAGTTCTTCCTCTCATAGGCAACTGATGATGTATGAAAACAAACTCTCTCTCTCTCTCTCTCTCTCTCTCTCATTTCCTCTTTTAGGCAAACGTGTTCCTTACCATTTCACTGCATTTAATTAGTTTCCCATAGTGGCAAACAGCACATTTACATTTTTATAGATTTCCACATTAATTAGCTTGCTCACTCACCCAGATTCATTTGTTCTTTATTGGGCTTGCCTTATCACATCTGGTTTGCCATTCTTTTGTTGCCACATTGGCTAGAAGCTCCCATTAGTTATGTTTTCGCTCAAAATGTTCTCACACCCGTAAAATTAAGCCATAAAACATGGACGCTAATTTATTATTTACCAAATCATCAACGCTTTGATCCTCTTCTCTGTATCCTTGCCTGGTTTCACAATTTGCTGCTTGGGACCATGTTTGGTTTTTGTTGATGCAGATGTTTTCCTGTGTCTCAGAAGAGTCTTTCATGCCGTTAGATGAGCCGGAATGGTTACAGCATGACTGTTTGTCCAGATCACGCATCCACATTGTCGGTTTGGTGAAAAAAATCCTTTTTTTATTTTAAATATGCACAAGCAGACCAAATGTGTGTCTCAGTTGAGACTTGTCCATTCCTGACCACTTCTATATTGCACTATCAGCATGTCTTTTCTGCTACTGTTAGCTTGAGTGAAAGTTCAACATTTCTCTCTTGGTGAAAAGACAGAAAATCAATAGTGAAAACCCCATAGTTGCTGCTTACTTCTAGCAATACCTGATGTTTTGTCCAGCCCAAACAGTTGTTACGTCACAAAATTCATTGTGCATTAAATATCTGATTGTGGATGAACTCATGTATGGACTGGCCACTATTCTGATTTGATTTTTTAACAAAAAAGGATTGTATGATTGACCTGTTACTTGGACTAGCTTTCCAAAACAATATTGGATAATATTGTCACATGTGCTAAAAGTTACCTTTTTAAAAGGATAATGTACACCTCTGAATAGCTATGCGCTAATAATGTTACTTTACTAATTGTAGCTTTAAAATGCTATTTAGGTATTGCTTGTTGTAACTTTAAAAAACAATGGGCCTCACTGATCGTAAATTGTTCACAGAAGCATTTACACAAAAAATTCATGAAAATCTAGTTTGTTCAGAAAAATGTTTGCATCCTACAAAAGCTCCCGAGTTTGTGTAAATGTAAGTATAAGGTGACTCACTAATGTGAACTTCAATTGATCGGCTTCAAAACGTAAAATTGGCAATGATTTACTGTACATTTTATATGGATTATGTTGTCAAGTTTAAATCGCTTATTTATTTCAATTACACACATGAATTTAGTGAAAATTTTGTTAAACTCAGTCGTTTCTTTAATCCAAAACAAATCTATAAATGAAGACAAGGAAATGTGTGTTAGTGTGTGTCTGAGGTAACCGAAACACTGCAATAGCTGAGCTGCATTACTTAAAAGGTTTAGCACATGCCGTGTATAGGAGGAGCTCTTTCACTGTTTAGTTGCCATTTTGTCATTTCAGCTCTCGTGAGCATTTCCTTTTATGGAGTTTTGTGGGCGTCACTAAATGTATATTAGTTGTGCCATGAATATGTTTGGTAATTTATGGGTGTTTAGCATTTATCAAAATACGCACAGGAGTATGAATGAAATCAGCGTTAAGGAAACTTTTGCCCTGCCTCGCTTATGTGCATTAGTTGATCGATGTGTGTGACTTTGTGAACTTTCTCCATCTTAAATATTCTTTTTTGCACTGCCCCTGCTGGGGGATCTAGCTGAAAATAAAGGATGTTTTGTGATAGAAAAAGTACATTCTATTCCTACTTGCATGCCTAATTACATTATAAATGGGACGCCATCACTTAAGTGGATTGCTCTTCATGCTTCCAGATGCTCAGAGAAACACACTTTCCATTCTCATTGTTGCACGTCAGTCAAACACATCCCTCTGCCATTTTGCAGGATTTGCTGCGAGGAGTGGTGTGTCTCCGGCCGGCTGCAGCCCCCGCGTCCTTAATTAGAGCTATTCACTAGCCAGATGTTTATAATTAAATTTATACAGCGCGGAGCGTAGCCAAATAAAAAGAACAGATACGGCAGCTCGTGTTTCGGTAACAAGGGGAAAAGACACTCGACAGTGTGAAAAAGCTCATTAAGGAGAACAATAAAGTGAGAGAAGGGGAGAAAGAGAGAGAGGAAAAGCCCTCAGCTATCCTGTCGTCTACTGAGGAGGCCTGTCAGCTTTTTCCGCCGTTTCTTCTCCACTCTTTTTTTCGCTTGTGTTAAGAAAACCAGCTTGCGCTCTTTCCTCCTCCGTGCTTATCTTCCCGTCTCTTTTATTTCTTTTCTTTTCTGTGTTGCACTCAGCCCTGCTTTCTTTTTCTGTCTCGCAGCAGGGTGGGTGATCATGCTGATGGGATATCCCCAGGACAGGAAGAGGCGCAGATGGAACAAGCTCGTCTCCAGTAGTGTGTTGGCCCTCTGCCTTCTTTCTCCATTCAAGCAGCTGCAGAGAAAGAAGCAGAGAGGACTAGTCAGCACACAACAGCGGCCAGTAGGAAGAGAAGAGAGCAAGAAGGCTTTGGAAGGACAGTAGATGTTAATTAGCACTCAGAGCTATTTCAAAGGCCCTCATCAAGGATAAACATGTGGCAGCTCGTTAGCTGAGAGCTATTTGGCAAGTGTTAGTAATGCGGTCTGTGAGGCCGTGGCAGGACATGAGGTGTACTGTCATTTGTGATAACATGTGCGTGTGCAAGAAACACACACACACACATACACACACCTAACATGCAATTACAAGCACACTAATAATCTGTATCCATTCAAAGTATACATATATAAAAGAGTCTCATTTAATAATTTGTGAAAAAAGGGGTGGAGCTAAGGAGTGGCCTGGGATGGCCATGAACTGTTGAATTAAAAAAAAAAAAAAAAAAAAACTGATGTCAGTGATCATGTGATTCCTGACCAGCTGTTCATAAATGGGTCTGTACTTTCATTTACATTTATGTGCATATGACAATTAACTCTAATTGTTGCTGCCTGACAGCATCCACTGTCCCAGGTTCGATCCTGAGCTCGGGTTAATGTCTGTGGACTTTCACATGTTCTCCCAGTGTCCATATGGGTTTCCTCTGAGTTCTATGGGTTTCCTTCCACCTCCCAGAAATGCCAGTAGGTGGATTACCTATGCTAAATTGCCCCTAGGTGTGAATGAGTGTACGGCAAACCTAATAGATTCAGTATAAAGCATGCAACCACTTGTGGATGAGAAGATCCTGTTCAATCCAAGTAATACAGTATATTAGCACAATATTGGATTAAGAATAACCTATAGCCTTGTGAGAAATAATCTGGCAACCCCGACCAAAATATACATTTTCCACTGAAAATGCAGTGTTTAACAGTCCAGCACCACAACGTCAACGTAACCTTCATAAATGGTAAAGGGTCGGGGGTGGAGGCTGTCATAGTCTGACTTTAAGACATATGAACCTATGAAACTATGTGGATGTGCTTCCTTCAAATGCTAAGACAAATGACTTTTTGTGCATGAGAAAGCAGCCAATAAACACAGTGCCTGTAAAACAAAAGCAACCCAGGAAGTAATTAATCTTTCAGCTGGAATTGTTATATTAGCTACGGAATATGTCTATATATAGGACTACATTATATACATAATTCAATACGGAGAGCTTTAAAAACACCTGTTGAACCTGCTACAGATGTTTTTGTGTATGGTTAATGGAATTGGAATAATACAAAAATAAAGAACTTGTCGTGATATTAGACGAGAGGGTTAAAATCTATCAACAATTCAACAAGGAAACTATTAGGATTGAGCAATGCATTATATTACAAGGTCTCATGGGTTGCATAATAAAAATGATATGGAATAATCTATTACACACACACGTACACACAAATGGGAAAGCGTTGGGTCTCATGAGTCATTCAGTGGTACAACAAATAGTGCAGAAATTAGTTTAATTCCTGTACATTTTCTAGTAACATCAATAACTAGGCTAAATTGCAGGTGTCTCTATTGGACTTTGTATTGATTTGCTGTGACTCTTCCCTCTATGGGGACAAGTGGACCTAAACCATGCCAGCAAAATAAATGCCCCTACAGCATAACAGAGCCACCAGTTTTTTCTTTAGCTTGTCAACCATACGTACCTTTGTTTGCCTACAGAAGACATCATGGTATTCAAAGTAAATTATGAGAAAGTGAGAATCAGGTCTGAATCACAGACTCTTTCTCTTCAAGGTTTACTCGGTGTCGACTCGATGACAAGGGAAGGAGAAAAGGTAAGACTATTGAGATGAGATGAGATGAGATGAGATGGGACATAGAAATGGCATCATTATCCCGTCCCTCTTTACAGCAGCGATTTTTGGCATGACTGCCATTTGTTTCAGTGCCATAAAAATATGGTGCAGTTAAATATAAAGCACCTCGCAGGAGTCTGACCTCCACAGCACCACTAAAAACTCCTGTACCAGGGTTCTCTTTCTTTAAAAGTGGAAATAAATGACAAGGACACGAGGGTCATCGGGAACTTTAGGTAAGCATGAGTGCCATGGTATGATGAAGAGACATGGCAGAATTATTCCAACTTCAGTATATACTCCCAAGATGTGACAGTATTTTTTCATGCTATAGTTGGTAAAGATGAAAGCTTGTGCAGTTGCTTCTTTGCCAATGCAAAAAGTGCATAAACATATGAACTACCTCTGTGCATGGAAGATACAAATATTTGCATAATGTATTCTTTTTTTTGGGCATATAGTACAGATGGAGATGCCTACATTCACAAGCATAGAGTTCACACAAAGAAATGTAAACCCAATTCCTTATTATTAGTGTATTGCTAGTGCATAAGCTTGGTATGTGTTTTATTAGAGCAAATCCAACTATCATGATCCATACCAGGGGTCAAAACACAGACAGGCATGTCTATTGTCAAACAATGTCATACAAAACCAGAACATACAATAAGACACAGAACAAAGGTCTTGCAGTGCCAAAGTAACAACAAATTAGCATCAGTATCGCTAAGCACATCACAAAAGTTTCAATATAAACAATCACTTGGGTTGAGTTGTTCTTTAACAACACTAAATACATGTTAAGACTTCTGCCATGAAGAATTACAAAACAGGGTATACACTGACAAACTAATTAATGACTAACACAAAACAGGTGAACACAATCAGGTAACAAACCAATGACAGGATGGGGTGGAGACAGGTCTACAACAGAAAACTCCAAGCGATACAGTGATGCAAAGGACGGGATCCATGACAATTATACAATCATGCTTGGGTGTCTATGGGTATTACAGAAGAAATTAGGATAGTCTGTGGTCTATGGTAGCTAAATAATATTATAGCTACCCCAATTCTAATCTTAGTGACATTACTAAAAATCGAATGTGCCCACAAGGTCAAAACTATCACATATTCCTATCATTATAGGAACCAGTGGTGGAAAAATACTAAAAAAGAAAGAAAGTAATTATACTTAAGTGAAAGTATAGATTATGTGTCAAAATCTTACCCAATTAAAAGTAGAAGTATCCAGCCACAAAAGTACTCAAGTGAAAGAAAAAAAAGGTTGCTACTTTTAAATGTACTCAAGTATTAAAAATTTAAATGTTATTAGCTGATCAAATGTTTTCATGTGAAAAAAAACTTTTATTTCTTACCTAAAACATACATCAGGATGATTTTCATGTTAAAGCAACTACGATGTTTTGCCTGGAAATATTTAATCTCTGTAAGTTTGCTGGTCATATGCATGACTAACATTGAGTAGTTACGTAACGCTAAGTAAATATCCTGTAAATAACCAGTATTTACCACTAGCCAGAGTTTGACTTGCTGCCTAGCCAATTTATGTTAGCTATGGGAATCAATGCTAGTCTAACCTGGAATTAGCAAAGAAAACAAGCTAACTTAGTTAAACAAAGTCAGTTAATGTTAGCAAATTAGCTAATCTTACCTCAACATGCTTTTTCAAATTAAATGGAGTTCATGTCTTCTAGGGAGGCAAAAGGAGACACATCATTTGATAGGAGTCTTTGCTTAGTCCAGTATAATGAAACATTTCACCGAGGTAGGGCCAGGGACACTCATCCTCAAGTTCGATGTTGTCTTGTTGCTTATTAGTATTCAAACAGATAGCTTTAACATTTATCTCTATACCAGTGTTATTGGGGAGAGGTGTGAATTGTTTGCCCAGCAGGAGTCTCAAACTCCTCCCGTTTCCCATCACCCTGCTCACCAGCGGCTAAACACAGAGTCACGATACTCTACACACAGAAACCCAACCGCGTTCTGACAATTCTTATAACAGACTCAATATGATAAAATGATTCATTTGTTTATACTGATTGAAAATGTCTGATAAGTCGATTTCCATTCCGCCAGCGGTAGGTGGAACCTCTTAACCAACTGCCAACCACAGAAAGGGTAATGAATAAGACTGACATCTCAAACTGAAACATATGGGCACCCTCGGAGCCCGCAGTGGTGGTGTCATTTGTAAATATTATTATAAATAAACTGTAAGTATAAAGTTCTGTTTGATTATTTGCATTAATTTCTGAAATTTGTTGTTTATATGTCTAGCTAACTAGTTGCCACTTCCTTCTTCAGCTAGCAGCTTAGCTGCGTTTTGGCATGAAATGACAGACACTGCTAATGTTGACCTGATTTTAGAAAAGTCTGTTGATGCTTCTACTGAGACTGAAAATTAAACAAGAAGGCAGACCAACACAAAAGATTTTAATTCAAAAGGCAAAGTGCAAAAAAGACAGCTAAGAAGGTCCTTTTAGATTTCTCGCTACAGTAAAATTGATTGGCTCTGTTTAGTATTAGTCTTAGATTATGTGGCGCGTACACCATACAAATCTCTGAGAATGAGTGCATTAATATAAAAATATATTTAAATAAATACAACAGACAGTCCCTATTTTAATAACCACCAGTCACCTCTAGTGTACAGTCATTGGCTGGCTGAGAGGAGAGATTGGTCATGAGTACTGTAAAGGTCTAAATAAAAGTTAGGAGCAAAAAAAACTTTTTTCTTGGAAATGTAATTAAATAAGAGTACAGGTGTTCAATTTCAGTGACACTCAAGTAAAGTATAAAAACACAAAAATGATACTAAGTTATGGTAATGAAGGACTCAAGTATTTTCCACACCTGTCAGGAACATGTATCCAAACACACATACATTTAAGAAGAAAAAAAGGCAATGGAGGACTACTGTAGGACATACAGCTGCTTATTCAATTAAGCACACAAATCAAATGCACTTTAACTCAGCCAAGAGTTATCTGTGCCAAATAATAAAAAAAAAATGCACACAAGAAAATTAAACAATGCATCCTTTGTTGCATGAAGAAACTATTGATTTTTATCTGCCCCAATCAATCCAACTGGCACCACAGGGAGATGCATTAGCTCTTTTCCTGTAAAACACAGACATGCATTTACCATAATTACTAAATCAGTGAAATATTCCCTGCAGAGCCTTTAGAGCATCATAAATCCAGACATTGAATATTCTCTCTTATTAACATCTCCCTCCCCTACACAGCAAAACAAATGGAAGCGTTTTAATTAAAGTGATTGCAGTATTAACCATTACTTATGGGCCTGTCAAATGCAACTGACATTTCTGCAATGGTAATGCAGGCTAAATGATATATACACACACACACACACACACACACACACACAGTAGAATTACGGACCTCATAAAGTCATTTAGGCATCAATATTCCCTTCCTTTCCTAGGTGTCCATAACTCTTCATTGCATCATGCCTTCAATCTTCATCGTGTCATGCCTTCAAACCTATCCATTCTCTTCTATCAACCGTTTATGCCTGCTCTCCTGTCTCACATGCAATCACACACACACAGTCACACACACAAATACACAAATACACACACACACCATGTATATATTGCATATTACCTTTCATGGCAGTTTGACAACCTTATTTCCTGTATGCCCCCCTTGCACACAAATCTCTTCTAACACACAAATACACACTTACACACACACCCAGCTCATTACCATGCCGACTCAGGTGGTTCTAGCCTGGCTCTAAAATTCAAAGCGATAACAGGAGTGAGTTATTTCAGGCCGTTCAGGGGTTGAGGGAGGTGGAGATTTATCCGCATGCCGGCATTTTCATTTGGGGGCGAATAATAAAGCCTCTGATATGAGAGTTAATCACAAGCCCTCGACACTGCCTGTGTGACTGAGTTTTTTCACTCGCCCGCCTCTCGATCTCTATCTCTCATTTTCTTTTTTTTCTAGTTTTACTTTTTTGTCTCTTTCTTTCTATCATTTCTCCCTGTATAAACGTTTCATAAATCAGGAACACACTGTTGTCCCCCTGAAACTAATTAAAGGCAGGGAAAACATTTTCCTTCCTAATTGAAATGAGAGATGACTAGATGGAGACTGACATTATTCTATCAGAGCTGACAGGGTGAGATGGGAGCATTAGAGAGAGAGAGAGAGAGAGAGAGAGAGAGGGAGAAAGAAAGTGCGGAGAGGACACTGGGACACTGGGAAAATGCTTACTAAGGTAGTGTGGTATGGTTACTAATCTAAATGCAGGATTATCCATACTTTGGTTGAGTGCCTGTGTCTGTTTCCCATTATATAAAGGTACGATGAGTTCTTTTGAGGTTGTCAAACAATTTGTTAGATACTGCTTGAAGTTTATGAATTGATTTTCTTTGGCACCAAATTATGAAAACAAAGTAAAAACAGCATGTACAAGCTTATTCTGTGTTGTAATGTGCATGGTGCTGTGCTCTTGCAATAGTGGCGTCCAACCCAAACAAAAGCCAAAACTTTAATTCTGATCAAAATAAAAAAGAATGATGGGCACAAACTTTGTCAGATGAAATGAAATACAACAAAAATGACATATTATTCTCTGGCAGATTTTCAAATGGGGTCCTATTGGGTATGTATGTTATTACATAGACCTACTGTACATTCTTATCAAGCTAAATATACACAAGAAAACATGGTGGGTGAATAAATAAAAACTAATCAAAAACATTAAATTGTATAAGAAAATTGTGATATGGTCACTTGAATCTACAGAAAAAGACATCTGAAAAAAGAACGAAACCAGTAGAAAAGCAATTTATTCAATTCAATTTTATATTTTATATATATAGTGCTTTTAACAATGGACATTTACAGAAATCTGTAATGTAGATGAAAATCCATAAACGAGTGGGACAATGGCAAGGTTACGGGTCTTGCTCAAGAACCCAACAGTGGCAGCTTGGTGATGCTTGAATTTAAACTCATGACCTTCTGCTCAGTAAACAAAAGGCTTAACCACTGAACCACCACTGCCACATTTGACCAATCAATGATCACTTGGCCAATCAATGATCATTTGACCAATCGATGATCTGTACTTTTCTAGCTCCACCTATATACTTTTCGTACCCTGGCAATAAGGTGTAACAGATTCGGGAGCACTCTGAGAACACAGGATTGTGGGACAGCAGGACTCAAGTGGTCCATATTAGTCATTACCTCTCTAGGTCATTCCATACCACCTCCCTTCCAGTGCAGACCCGCACTAAACCACGCCCCCCTACTGCTACACAAGGGTAAGTACTTAGTTACAGTACAGTTCACCTGGAAGTAGCAACAACTGGATTTGTTGTTATATCACACAGTACAACACTGTCTGGTTGAAAAGGGCTAACAGACCCAGGGGAGTCCATCAGACTGCATAAGTGCCCTTTTGGTCAGCTTGTAATAGGTGGCTCATGGAGCAGTGATGCCTGCAGTAGAGCATTTGTGAGCTCTGTGCCCTCTCGTCCCGCTGAGCCATTATCCAAATGTCCCTTTACCAAGGCAGCACTCATCCACCTTGAACTATTCCACATTTTTTGGTGTTACAACTTGGTTTTGAAATGGACTTAATGGGTATTTTCATCATTTGATTTACAGTTTTTTCTTATGTTTGAATGTGCAAAATAATTTTTATTGTGACACAAAGGTTAATTAAACAGCAGACAGTTGTTGGCTGCTAAGTGTTCACCCCCTGGGCCAATTCTTGGTAGAACCACATTTGGCTGCAATTACAGCTGCAAGTCCTGTGGTATATGTCTCTCTCAGCTGTGCACACTTGGACCTTGATATTTTTGACCCTTCATCTTGGCAAAATTGCCCAAGCTTTGGAGACTGGATGGAGAACATTCATTAATAGCAATTTTCAAGTCTTGGCACAGATTCTGATTAGGATTGAGGTCTCAGCTTTGATTTGGCCATTGTAACACATTCAGATTCAAGGTTTCGATCTACTCCAGTGGGGCTGGGTGTTGTCTTGTTGGAAGGTGAACCTCCTAGTCGCAGTCCCAGTCTCAAACCTCTTGCAGATTGGAATAGATTTTCTTCAAAGATTGCTTAGTATTTGGCTCCACCCATCTTGCACTCAACCCTGACCAGTTTCCAAACTACATTAACTTTTCCTCCCACTTTGGTATTATGGGCTATTTTGTGTAGATTCATGACATATAAAAGACCCCCATTACATGTCCCAATCCAAGGTCAATTTCAGTAACAGGTTGTAACATTACAAAATGTAGAAAGGATCAAGGTGGTGAATACTTTACAAGGCACTATTGCTTAGGGGTGTTCCATTAATTTCTGGACCCTGTGTAGTCTCTGTGGGATGCCATCTCATAAAAATTTAAAACTTTCCTCTAAGTCCCTTGAGGGACCCTTCACCTAGGGGCCCAGTGTAATCAGTTCTACTATTTCTCACTGCTATGCTCCTGATAAAGCTAGTAGGTTTATTAGCTTGTGTAAAAAAGCTTCACTACTCTTGGGTAACCCCTCAATATCCTTTGTGAAAAATTGTCTACAAGTTACCTTTGTTTTGATTCTAGTTTTGTCTCCACCCCTGTCGCATCATTGGTGTATTTCCTGATAGTGTCCTCTTGTTCTATTAGTTTTGTCTATTAGTATTAGTTTGTCTCATGAAAGACTCAAAGTTATTTTGACCTGAACAGAACAGGGAAACTTAAGGGAACTTAATTATCCAAAGAACCCCTTTTTTCTACTAGTGTAGTACTACTATACGAGACATTTCTTATCTCGAGGACTGATTTTTTTAATGGATAAAATTATGAATTAACTTAAAGTGAGCTGTAAAGCATAGCAGATGAGTGCTCGGTCAGCTTATCCTTCAAACTGTTGGCTTTGAATTAACAAAAAACATTGGCTTTATTTTGTTTATTCAACAACTCAAAATATCCCTCACACAAATTACAATTTCATGACCTCGATGCAAGGCAGTGTCTCCTAAGGGTGTCAAAAAAGGAGCAGCAGTTGAGAAAGGTGCACTTGTCAACACTGTCTACCTGACATCAAGCATAAGGTATAATGTATCCTCTCCGGGTGTTAAGTGCACACACTACGAGAAACTGGGCCAGGTTTTACAGGAAAAGACTGTGGTCATGGCATGCTCGTTTTCACTGCAATCCACCACGATGTTTCTGAAATACAGTCATCAGTCATCATGTGTATTCCTATTCACCTCTTGCCCATGTGTGTATGTGTGTTTGTGTAGATGAGAGGATGTGCCCTTTATGGTCCCTGGTTAGGTGTGGTGCAGGACATTGGGAAATTGAAATGAAGTGTAAATATTTGGGGGAAAAATACAAATCAAATTAAATCGGCGATATCCGCAAGAGACAGAGAAGAGCAAGTGAAATCATGGTAATATTTACACATGAATTATGAAAGACTGTTAAGTGATGCTGTTTCATGGGTACCTTTATACCAAGAGATGCTTTTTAAAGTAAGAAAGTCCAATTTCCTATTTGCAGAAATAGGAAGTCTTGCACAAATAGTAAGTCTTCAGCTTCACAGATAACAACTGTGTTGACTAGCAGGACTAGCAGGACTAGCAGAATGCTCATTTGGACTTCCAATTCTAACAAATGGCTCAGAATTGAGATTTGTAAAGCAGGCTAATGTTGGTTACTGACTATAGACCTTATGTGGTCTTAACATGTTGGGTGATGCCAAATGGCACAACAGAAAAGCATTCACCCTATCTCAATGAGGCGTTAAACGATATGTGGCCGCAAGTCCAAGAGAGCAAAATTGCCCATGCTGTCTGAGTGGATAGTATGGTGTTACTCCCCTGCGCAACACTTAGCATGACACTAGACAATTGTGGATGTCTGTGACCTAAACTATATGACTAAATATATATAGACACCTGACGTTCACACTCATATGTGGGTCTTCCTCAAACTGTTGCCACAAAGTTGGAAGCATATGTATGTATCTAGAATGTCTTTATATGTTGTAGCATTAAGATTTTCCTCCACCAGAACCAAGGTATTCCAGCATGACAGTGGCGACGTTTACATGCACATCAATATTCCGATATTAATCGGAATTTGGCAATATTCTAATTAGTATTGACTCATGTAAACGCAGCAATCTGATTGCCCGATTCAGATTAAGACAATATTCTGATTCCCACCCCTGGAATATGCCTGTTTTAATCAGAAATTTGTTGCACGTAAACACCTTATTCAGAAAATCCACCGATAACAACAAAGGGTGGACCAACTCCATATTAATGCCCATGGTTTTGGAATGGCACATATGGTGTGATGATCAGGTGTCCATACTTTGATCATATGGTGTTGAATGAGTAGCAGTTCCAAAAACCGTGGTGTCCAGCTTCATGTGTCTCAGAGGAAGCATGTGTTGGCTCTCACTCGCTCTTCCCTGGTTAGTAGCTGTTGTGTGATAAGCGAGAACTAGCTAGTGGGTGGGAATTGCCAATGACTACACATCACCTAATTTAGCATTCATATCAGCATACAAGTTCACTTTTCCTGTAATTTTAGATGTGAAGAAATGTATTAAATGGAATGGTTTAACATAGACAACACAACATAGTATTGTTATGTTGGATATCAAAGAAATATTAAAATGTTATGTCACTTACTGCTGTTCATGTGCTTGGAATATTTTAATAATTTCCTTTTTTATTGCACAGTGCAGACAGGAAAGCATGGTCCTAGTAATTTTAAAATAGTCAGTAAGCAGGCATTGGTGGTGTTTCTTTTCTTTTTTACTGCCTTTTCCAAACATTTCATGGACTGAATACAGATGTAGTTTTATATTCTGAATACATAACAATTTTACTTGTATATGGTTACTACCCAACCTTGTTTGCTAGCCAGGGTATTTAGCAGGGTACTCAAAATTTGTTAAATGCATGTGTGACAAAAAGATGCAATTAATTTTCAATTTTCTCAACAACTATGCCTGTTTGAAGTTTTAGTAGTGAAAAGCCCTATTCAGACGGGATTAGTTTTACATGAGGAGGTGGGGAAATGCAGTTATTACTGGTGCAGGAATAACTCCAGGTAATATTATATCCTGTTTGGATTGATATGGACATAGCTAAGTTTTAAAATACAGAAGAATAAAACCAACACGACATTTAAAAGAACATTGTCAGAACAACTAGCTTGTCAGAAAAGTGTTTTATTTGAAAACATCCACATGCCAAAATGGAAAAATCCCACTTTTCTCTGTCACAATGTCAGCATCACAGAGCTGGCATTACTGACTTAGCACACAGCTAGCATTACAAAATAGCTAAGTGCTTGCTAGTTTCATTGAAGTAGCCTGTTGATAGTGCAATAGTCCATCACATTGAGTGAAAATAGAATGACAAAATCAGGATGAGTGTGTGTGTGGGTGTTAGTATGTGTGTATTTGTATAGACATCCATCAAGGAAACGATTTAAACCATGAATGATCCAAACATGGTGGAGCTGTCAGTGGCCATCCATCAGTTACTCTAGCACAAGCTTGGACACAAGGATAAATTATACAGACCAAACAGACAGAGAGAGAGAGAGAGAGAGAGAGAGAGAGAGCAGTATGGAGGGAAGCTGAAGCACAACCTGTCTTATAGTTTGGAGACATCATCATAGGAGTTCACTAATAGAGATAAGGCAGCGTTTCTTACCTCTTAGCTCTTATCTACACTCAACTACTTTGTTAATTTTGTATGATCCATTTCGATAGAGCAGGAAAATGAGCAGTGAAGAAAAGTACAACACTAGTAGTGATTAGGGTTTCAGGGAATGCTGGGAAAAGGACTGGACTTCAGAGAGCAACGCACAAACCTCGTTGATAGTCATTGTGCTCTCAGTCAAATTCATATACGGGGCTAAAGGCAATACTTACATGAATATTTACATGGGGAAAGTTACGCATATTCAGAGTAGGGTTACGCAGCTGCTTAACCTGTTTGTTCAGAGGGCAAAAATACAGGGTAATTTCCTGTTGTTATTGTTTTTTTGTTTTTTTTTACTAATTCAATTTAAGTCTTACTGTCCCAAAATTTATTTCACACCAATGACTACTCATTTATACCAAAATAGATCATGGTTTAAAAATGTTTAATTTTATTAAATAAACTATGATATTAGTGTTGTTTCTACTGGTTAGCTGTATTTTATTGTTGCCTTGTTGGAACAAGATTTTTTTGATGGTAAAAATATTTGCTTTGGGATGTGCCAAATACTTGTCCACATTAAGTCGGGAGTTTTGGCAGGCTGTAAACAAGTCCCAAGGCGACACATGTGTTCAGTTCTTGTGTGCGCCACAACAAAGACACAAAGAAAGCTCAAATTTCATATGCGGATAGACAGTTTATTACTTTGAAAGATGACATGCAGCTTTTGTTGATATTTTCTTTATACAAAAGCTATATTTGCACAATAGTCAGCCTGCTCATGCCGGCGTCTACACCACTAGGGGGCCTGAACAAACTACGTTACTACGGTGATTTTCTGGGCTCGTCATTCAGATTATGTAAATCACCTGCGTGCAGTTCACACCTTCAAAGTTGCCAGTTTTTATTTCAGGTATCCAAGACAGGATTTGTCAGTAGCATCCAGACTACCGCCTTTAAACACAAGCATTTGTCTTTTAAAAATAAGTTGAGGATCAAAAAGTTCAAAAACAATTTGTGGACTGAATAAGTAGACAATGTTTTTTTTTTCTTTGCTGTCAAGTGAAATATGATGTAACATAAAAGCAAGAGATGATGTAAAAATGTAATGATATGCATGAGAAAACAAATTTCAGGATGAAATGTTGTTGTTACATCAAACTGTCAGTGATGTTGGACACTAATGCTGATACTGATACTCGCTCAAAACAATATTGCAGAAGAAAAATAGATTAATAGGCACAAGAGAGTCACATAACTGAGACAGGCCTCTGTTTTAGACAAACCTCACCACCATGCACACAGTTCTCATGTAACTTCTGAATAACTCTTAGTTAAGTCTGAGGTCTGAATTTCGATGTGTGCAACCCCTCACCATGCGCTTAACCCCACAGTGTGGAAATCTACCAGTGTTACATCAACGCTTTGGGACAACACGACTGTAAAAGAATGATGATGTAGTAATGCATGCACAGGCATGCACAGAAACATAGCATTCAGCTTTTAATTACTGAGATAACAGTAGACAAAAGTCATTTTCCTTGTTTAGTTCGTGTGTGAGAGAATTTCCTCAATCTCTCTTCCTAATAGTGTGTCTTAAAGTTTAAATGATACAAATGGTTGGCGTCAGCTCTTGTTCTCCCAGATGAGATTTCTCCACAGATGAGCTGTGTGTGTGTGTGTTTGGTAATAAGCCCACAGGGAGCAGAGGAGACAGAGTCTCCCTGCTCATCATTATGAAGGCAGCGATTACTTTTATATTATAACACAAGCATTGCTTAATCTACCTTTTACACACCACACATCAGTACAATTTAGTTGGATTGAATATGACATTTGTTGTTAAATTGCAGACACTAAATGTTAATGTATGTAGCTTACGTCCACATCTGGTGAAACCTCTAGGAGTTACATTACAGCCTTTGTTACATTTTAGCACAGACAAGTCATTTTTGTTGCCATGTGACAATGCCATTATTGGCATCATAGGCAGGGATGGATTACTGACTAGGTCTACTGGCCACAAGCCCTAGGGCACTGGTCACTAGGAGGTGATTCGAAGTTAATAATTAGGCTGTACAACCTGTAACATGAGCCAATGAATGTAAAGTCACAGAATCTGAAAATAAATTTGGAAATGTTATTAGTGTGTGGGTCTGAATTTTGTAACCAATGGGTGGTCAGTGTCCTAAGTGTTTTTAACCGGAGCTAGATAAGCATATGAAAAACACTTGGATAGTTAGAAACCCACACTTTCATTGATACGTCAATGAAAAGAAAACTTAAAAAGGAATGACAGGCCGGAGAACATTCATCACCTCTAATGGGCTGGATTAAAAACAAACTTTGAACTAAAATGGGCCAAAGAAGACTAAACATGCTGTCACTGCTGGCCAGCGAGGCAGAGCTTGTTAAAGATCTGGACTTTGACAATTCAGTGGAAGAGTTTGAGGAGAAAAGCAGGAAAGAAGCAAGTCACCTACTTTGAATTGCAGGTTGAATTCTCAAATCTGATTGGTCAGATGGTGTGCATTTGTTGTAACTCAAATGAGTGCATTAAAATAAACCTCTCATTCTAAAACATTATTGTTTCTATAGTAACAGCTCATACACAGGGACTTGTACGGTAGACGCTCCACATAATCTAAGACTAACAAACAGATTTAAAAAAGGTTTGGTTTAACACAGTTTCAGGTGTCAGCACTTTGTAACAGTCATGGTGCTTTGCAAAGTTTCCCAGCACGGGGAAGTCTTCCAGACAGAGTTGTTTACGCTTTCTCTGTAAAATTACAAGCTGAATTTTTGCGAGAGAAAGAGAGAGAGAAAAGGAGATGCTGGTGAGGGAATGAATATTTATCATTGTTATTATGTTAGTGATAACAGGAACTAATTTGTCTTGTGGACGTTCCACACCATTAAATCTAACTGTTAACATTCGTGACGTGTCATTCGTTTGTCAGGCGGCAGAGACAGATGCAAGCGCAAGTACAAACAGCTTGATTTAGAAAACAGATCCAAATCATGAGGCCAACTCAGAACAGGAAACAGTGTAAACAAGGCAAGGCAAGAATCAAAAAACAGAAAAAACACAAACAGGATCAAAAACCAGAATAGCAGACTCACAATATACAAAGGCACGGTGCGTATACTTCGCTGATAACAAAGACACAGAGTGTATACTTCACGGTGAACTGTGTGGTTGTGTGTGTATTTATGGTGTGATTCATGATTGAGTCCAGGTGTGTGTGTTTAGTAGGATGGTGACAGTGTGTGTCGTGTGTGTGAGAGTCGTGTGTGCTGGGTGTTGTAGGCCATGTTGTGTTCTGGGATATGTAGTGTGATGCTGAGTCCATGACATCGTTAATAAATTAAACATTTTTCTCATTGGCAAATTGCTATGGTTTAAGCAGAATAACATGCTCCAGACTGTGCGGTTATGAAAATAATCCACGCTGGGGTGATGTGATACAGAAGTGGTGTTATTCCTTACAAAATGAATGTGTTTGAAGCAGTCAGTCACACATTGGTTCATGGGTAGCAGGGTGTGGAAGGGGGCCCTTGACTTACTAATCCGACCCTGTGCATATGAGAGCTAGAATAGATCTACAGCCGAGTCTAGACGTGAAGTTTGTATAGGGATCAAAGTGTCAAGAAGTCAATAAGTCAAGAGCCACAGCCATGATATAGTTTTAGAAACAGAAAGGTTCGTAAGCCAAGTTACAGTTACACATAAAATCCATGCAGATTTATGGAACAAAGTCTATTCCAAATGATACCACATTATGAAACATGGTGGTGGTAGCTCCATGGCCTGGACTTACAGTATATGACAGTATATGTCTTTATAGCAAGTATTAAACACATTAGTTTCATCATAGATTATATTAGTTAGTCCATGGAGGTTCCCTTGAAGGGTGGAATACTAGATTTAGAATACTAGACTCCAGAATTATTGGCACCCTTCACAAAAATGAGCAAAAATTAATATATAAAATGAATAATACATGAGTGATATTTTAAGGCAAACATATAGGGACACTGCAAAGTTTTATATAAACATAATATGTATCTAAACACTGCATAATTTTATTTAAACACAATATATTTGGAAAGATGAAAAGTTCTTTAAATAATGGTTGGAGACACTTGTAGAGGATCTTGGAGTCTCCTCCATCTAGAATATTTCAAGCTTCTTTATATTCTTAAGAACACAGGTTCCAGAGACTATGCACATATGTCGTCTTCCTTGTCATGATCCAGGTATTGATATTTCTATCCACATTCCATGTTCCATAGATTGATATATCTATCAATTTTTCAAGGACAACCATAAGTTTGCAATTATTTTAAATATTTTTGGGGGTTTCAATAATTTCTGGCACATACTGTATGTTTTTGAGCGAAAAGGACTATATGTATATAAAAATTGGAATCATTATGTGTAGTGTTTTTCACCAATTCTTTTGATGGGTGCCAATAATTCTAGAGTTCACTGTAAAAAAAATGGGGCAAGTACAACATCATATGCTTGTTTTTTTTTGTGTGTGTGTTAAAACCTATAACTACTAAACTAAATAACTAATTCATAACTAAACCTCTTCTGCTCTCCTGTACCAGTTACAACAGATTTCATTTCTGTAAATATAATAATATCTTGTAGTTGGTATTGTTTTTAAAATCTGCACTGGGTTCAGAGAGGCATTCTCTAAGCTCCGAGCTTTTTTACTCTTTGAAATGGAAATGTTGGAGAAGTTTTAAAGCTTCGCACATGCGTGTTCAAGGCTTTCTAATCTCGGAGCTCTGGCTCACAATCTCACACACCATCAGCCGCTGTGCATCCGTAATGATCTCATTTAGAGCTCTATTAAATAGTACTGACTCAGAGGGAAGGCCAGTGGACACACACTGCATCAAATACACACACACACACACAGTCATGAAGGCAAATAGGCAACAAAACTCAAACCAAGAAAGCAGACACACACACAAACAAATTATTTCACGTACAGGCAAGACAAACAATATGCACATATACTCACTCATAACTTTTTTATACCACAGCGATGTTGAATTCTCGATTCTGATTGATCCTACGGTGTTAATTAATTTTCTATAACAGCAGCTCTGCCAGTAGTTGCAGGTTTATATTAATGCTCTCGTTCTAATACATTATCATTTCTGTAGTAAGAACTTACACAGGGACTTGTATAGCAGACGCTCCACATGAATGGATAAAAAAAAAACATGTAATTGTTGATATGGTGAAGTTTATTTAGCATTTTGGGAAGGAGTCTCCAGTGTCAGTGCTTTGTCATAGTCAGTAAAGCTGCAACTTTATGTTTTCGGACATCTTCAAGACAGAAGACTGTGCATTCGGGTTTCTCAATAACATCCCAAGCTGTGTTTTTTCTCATCTTATTAACTTTAAGAGAGAGAAAAAAGAGAAGGTGAGGGAACGACTGTTTACAGCTGCTATAACATAAGTGAAAACAGGAATAGACTTGTTTTGTGGACATAAATGTAAGTATAAACGGATAAAACATGAAACATACTGTAATGTTCTTTAATAAATAAAAAATATTGGTAACATTGGAAAATCCTTGTCGTATAAAAAGGATAAAAAGCTTCAGGTTGTTGCATTATAGGAAAATAATCAACTTTGCTGTGACCCCACATCACACCACCACATCTTTGATTAATTTTCTATAACAGCACACCCCTTTCCTTTTTTCCTCCTTTCTTGCCTATCTTTTCCTCTTCATCCCCATTTCTCACTTCTCTCCTCATTTTCTCCTGTCCTGTCCTTTTTTATTTTCTTCTTGTCCTATCCTCCCCTCTCGCTCTTATCCACCAGGCCTCTATCTGTATTCTGTATCTAGCTTGAGCTGCTTTAAGCTCTCCTCAGGGTGTCGTCTCTGTTGGCCGCTCCTTCTAATTAAGACATATCTGCCTTGCTCTTGAGCTCATCATGGCCCTGCTGCGTCTCAGAACCCAGCCAAAGCTGCTTTCTGTTTGGGCATCCGCATGGCCCTAATTGCGTCATTGCCAGTCATACTGATTTTGTCAGGGCTACGTCCTGATCCAGGCTACTTCCTCCTCATTAAGCTCACTGAAGGGTCCCACTGTAGGGGTTGAACATAACGGCCATTAGTGTACAAGTACAATTGTTGACAGTTTGGAAAACAAGCATCACAAAATAACATGGAACATGGAGTACTCTTCACTAGCTAGTACTACACTTGGCTTCTGGGTGAAGAGTCTACAATTTTAGCTACAAAATACAACTTTCATGTTCATTTGTTAGTATTTTAATTGAAGCCTTATAACAACAAGGCTTAGATATTACAATGTAAAACATGATAACCCCATTAAGTTATGTGAACTTATTTCTTCTCTTTAACTCCAAATGTCATGACAAGTTTTGGAAATTTGGAAATCAAGTTTATAAGTTTTCAAAAATTATACTTAAAGTAATCCACTGTCTTGACTCTGAGTCATTGTCTTGACTTGACTTAACAAAGGTTATCTTCAAGTTGAGTTTTTAAGGCAGCAGGTGAACTTTCGTTTCTAAGTTTAACCAACTTGAAAACAGTGTACAGTGTACAGCAATTTATGAAAAATCAGCAGTTTTGTTATTAACAAGCTCGCAAGTTTCAACCCTTTGAGTTAATTTCTTTGAATGAGCTCATTAAGGTGTCTAATGACTTAAAGCAGTCAACACATGTTTACTCGTGTTTAAAGCATGAAAAATTCAAACAGGCTCAAACTGTCAAGCGGTTTAATGTGAGCAGCCAAGTTAAAGAGTCAACAGGAATCAGGAAAACAGCTCTCATAAGTCTAAACATGAAAATATCGACCTTTCACCAAGCTGGAGAAAGGAATAAACAGAAATCAAAGTGGTTATGGACAAGAGAAACAAAGACATGAACAAAGGCCAAAGGAAAAATAGAAAGGAACTACATTTATCATCCATATGTACATATGTTACATTTAGAAATATAGTTATGACTGTATTAGTCAAAACAGCAGAAATGCAGCCATTTTACAATAATGAAGCCATTTTGAATTACTTGCAGCTACAAGTTACAATCTAATTAGCTCATTATTCATAGTTCCAGTTTTGCGAAATGCATCATTAATATGATTCTTCTTACAAATTAGCGAACTCAAATGATCAAGGTGTCACGTGATTTTTTTCAATTCAAAGTAAAAACCAGATTTCTGGAGTGAAGTGTCCATCAGTTAGTCCTTTCAGTTCATACAGGCCCTTTGAAATATTTGTATCTGAGCTCTTCAATTTGGACAGATCCGTAAATATTCTCCACTGAACATGCTCCACTTTTTTAGTTTGGACTGCAGTATGAGCACTTTTGCCTTCTCGATTAATTGTCAGGCTGTAATATAATTCAAGGCACTGCCTAGCATAAATATGGGAGCTTATGTGATAAGAGCCAACAGAGAAAAGGAGAGAGAGTGAGGAGAAAGAGTAAAGTGTAGCGGTCCAGCTGACACATGAGGTTAAAAGAAAGGTGTGTTGGGAAAAGATGCAGAGAATGTTTCTTTGAAAAATATAATCCCAAATTTTGCTGATTTTAGAAATAAATCAGCGGGATACACAGACACTGCTGTGGGTGCTCTCTCTCTCTCTCTCTCTCTCTCTCACACACACAC
Organism: Pangasianodon gigas; assembly: GCA_022758105.1. Taxonomy (NCBI): domain Eukaryota; kingdom Metazoa; phylum Chordata; class Actinopteri; order Siluriformes; family Pangasiidae; genus Pangasianodon; species Pangasianodon gigas. The sequence continues at coordinate 24,706,404 of CM040463.1, read as the reverse complement.
ACACACACACACACAAACACAGCTTTGTGGTGTTTTTAACTAGCTGTTTTTTTTAACATAGCTTAAAAATGTTACAGCTACACCTAATCCTATCCCTAAAAAACCAAAAATACATCACTTGGCTCTGAACTAAATCTGTCATGTATTTCTATTATCATAGAAACATTTGGACCACACGAAAAAGAAAACAGCTAGCAGTCTAAATAAAGAAGTAAATAACTGAATGAACAAATACACAAATAACTAAATGAATGAACAACAATATTATTATTATTATTATTATTATTATTATTATTATTATTGTCACAAAGATGTGAAAAAATAAAGCAACAACAATAACAGGTATAATAATAATAATAATAATAATAATAATAATAATAATAATAATAATGGAAATATTGGTAGTGTAATCTATACTAAGAACACACACAGAGAACTTAAAAAGACTATAACCTTGAACATTAACTAGTATCCAGCAAAAACTTGGATGAAACTACTGAAATGTTGAGCTGTAAACTTTTTCTGCAGTGTTTTCAAAGCGCTCCGGCCCTGAAACTCGATAATAAGCTCCTCTGTCAGCCTATTTTTAAGCTCTCGGCAGCTAATTTCCCATAAACGCTGCAATTAACGGCTGTTTTGACGGCGATGGTGTGAAGAGACGCTCGGAAAACGGGATGAAAGCACGCTAAGGAACATGGCCGCGTCTCGGGAGGTTAATATTTCATTTTCAGCCTCATTTGCGCCTCATCAGAAAAAATGCGAGCGCGATTCTCTGAGCTCTGACCGAGCATTAGTGCACAACTCATACCGCAACAAAATCACATTTGTTGTCTATTTGTCTGGAAAATGATAGCAGCCGCCTCAGACATCACTGTGTGTGTGTGTGTGTGTGTGTATCACTGAATGGAGTGGAAAAGCAGTGAAGTGTGAAACTGCATGCTTTGTTGAGTGCATTTGCCTGATTTAGCTCAGATGAGCAGTCAGATATGTGTGACACCTTTGTCCGAAGGACTGGCATCATTTGTAACATGGCTCAGATGTTAAGTCTCAATTTGATCCATTCAGAAAGGACTTCTGGGCGGTGCAAACTACAAGCAACGGTGCCACCGCCTGAATGAGTGGCAAAAGAGTGCACAAATGTTATATAGAGACAGCGCTCATACAAGCATCACATGTAGCTTTGTCATAACTGTGTATGATCTCTATCCTTTAAACAGCTCCAGGGTCCCTGGTTCGATCTTAAACTCGGGTTACCATCTGTGCTGAGTTTCCTATTGTTCTCCTTGTGCACACTGGGTTTCCTCCAGGTTCTCCAGTTTCCTCCGACCTCCCTAAAACATGCCAGTAGGTGGACTGGCAACTCTAAATTACCCCTAGGTATGAAGAAGTGTGTGAAAGTGTGTGTACATGGCGCCTTGTGATGGAGTGGTGTCCCATACACACTGTATTCCCACTGCAAACCTGACTAAGATAAAGCGGTTACTGAAGATGAATGCATATGCAGTATTAATTTACAGAAATACATAACCATGAGTGATTTGAGGTCAAAAATGAGTTATTAAAATCTTGAAAATTTAGATGAAATTGTGCAGTATACGTAGGTCTTTAAATAAGTGTTGCTATTTGTAAAACATATTCGTGTTTACTATGAATACAGTACAAGTGAAAAGTTCTAAAAGTTCATTCCTATATCTGTTGAAGCAGATAATACTTGATTGGATTTTTTTCCATGTGTAAATATTGCCATTTCCTTCTACCAATTTGTGCCGACTTGTATTTAAATACATACACTGTAGATCAGATTAACATCTAATAAAATGTTTTCAGCTTTTCTCTACACAGAATACTCCACAGTAGACCACAAAATGAAACATTAATTGCATGTAATACGAATCACTGAATGTATGTATTTTCAGGGTTTTACAGAGGACTGACAGAACACAAAGAGTGTTAGTGAAATGAAAATGGCATCTGAACAGAAAAGACTCTGAGATTGAGTGATCATATAGCTTGATATACAGTATTACTACACCTATAAGAGTTAGTGGTTGTATTGTACTTTTAGCTCATATACATATGTATATTTATATGACAGTGCTGTTGAAGGCTCAATTTAGATTGGTAATGAGGTGTTTATTAGATTAATTTTCCATAACAGCAGCTCAGACAGTTCAGACTGTAAGGAAAATTACTGGGTTGTATTAATGTGCTCGTACTAATGTGTTATCATTTCTATTGTAACAAGTTATACAGGAACTTGACCACATAAACTGATTTAAAAAGCGTGTAATTGTTGAGATGGTTAAGTTTTAGCATTTTGGGAAGGAGTCTCCAGTGGTAAAGCTGTAACTTTAAGTGTTCTGACTTTATGGCTTTATGGTTTGAAGCTTCTTGGTAACATGACTAGCGGCTTGCCGCAAGTTAACTTTGCGGACTTTCCACTTTAAACATAACTAAAAATGGATAAAATATATGACCTGACACTCTTTAATAAATAAAAACGTGGTATTATAAGGAAATCATCTATCCTGGGGTGGTAACAGTAACTTAACAGCCTCATCAGACCACCCCGTCACTGATTATTTTCCTATAATAGTATGTCTCGTCATTTTATTCCTTATGTATCCCACCTCTAAATTCCTAAATGTCCAAGCTAAATGTCCAAGCGAATTGATTTTAAAGTATTGCTGCTTGTCTATAAATCATTCAGTTACTTAAGACCAGAATACGTCCTGAAATTACTTGAAGACTACAAACCTACCAGACATCTCTTTTCACTAGGAACTAGTCAGCTCACAGTGCCTAAAGTTAGGACCAAGCATGGTGAGGCAGCATTTAGCTATAATGCTTCCCACAGCTGGAACCAGCTGCTGGATGAGCTCAGAAATGCCCCAAATCTATTTTATTTCTTTTATTTCCTCTTTATTTTAATGTGTAAAACATTTGTGTATGAAGTGTGCTATATAAATTAACTTGCCTTGCCTTCCATCTGAGCACAAGGTGCAGTTCCCATCACATCATGTGCTTTTGATTACGTTTCTATGTGCCTTTGCTTCTGTTCTAATCCTCTAGTCCTCTCCACCCCATCCAGTCATTGGTGTGTTACTTGATTGTGTGCACCAGTACCGTGTTAGTGCACTGATTATTTTGTCTATTTATACCCTGCTATTTCTTTGTCTCTTTGCAAAGTCTTGTCTGAGCCTTGCTCTCTGTTTCTAGTCCCTGGTATTGTTTCTTTGTTTAACCCTGTCTGCCTGACTGTCTGCCTGATTTCTGGCATTTCCTATTTAAGGTATCAACCAAGGTTCAAATCCCAAAAATGCTATAGTGGCCTGTTGCCAAGAGTCGGAACAGCATAATTGGCCCTGCTCTCCAGTGAATGATGGCATTTCTCTCTCTCATATCAATAAGAGCAATGCTAGCCAATAGCATTTGAAAAGTAAAGTAGGGGTGTGGCCACATAGATGGTACAGGGTGGCAGCTGCTACCTTTGAAATAAGCCTGGCCACTCCAATTCCCCAAATCACATCCCTTAGGGGTTTATTACTTAATATGCAATGCATACAGATTAACAAATCATTACAGAGCTTATTTTAGTTTAGTTTTTAGTTATTTGTTGTAGTGTTCAGATCCACTGAGTATTAAGAACTACAGAACAACTATAAAGCCAGTACAGTCATTCATTCATTCTGCATCAGGTATTTTGCAACCACACACCTTCGCTATCGCATATTTAAAAACCCAGACACGTCAGTGATTTAAAGTCACTCGAATATGAATCAGAGACAAGTGATGATAGCTCCAAAATATATGAATATAGCTGAGGCTGTGTTTTAGAAGTGAAATTCTGTGAAAGTTGTGGATGACCACATCACAGCAGGCTCTAACACAATTCAATCGACTCATGAAAGATTTGTTTCAGGTGTGTTAATGCGTAGAGAATTCTAAAAAAATGTGTCCTACCGTGTTTCAACCGTGCATTCAACCTACGAGAATGCGCTTTGAGAGTGTGTTCAGGGCATCCTGTCTTGACTGCTGAAACAACCACTGACTCGTGGGCTAAGAGCACCCCCAAGAGGAGGTTGTTTCCATGTGTGTGTGTGTGTGTGCGTGTGTGTGTGTCAGTGTATATATGACTGCATGCCCTGGAAGCAGATGAAGATTCTGAGGTTTCAAGCTCTGTAATCTGGATTAAATCAAAGAAATAAACAATTCTGTCTATATGAAAGCTATGAGAAAGAGACAGAGGAGTGTAGTAGTACTAGTAGTAGTAGTAGGAGTCATAGTAGTAGTAGTAGTAGTTTTGCCAGGATTATTCATCCATTCGTTCGTTTTCCTTCCACTCTTCCTAATGGAGGTTGCAATGGTAGCACTCTGAGAAAGTTATCCCAGACTTCTCCATCCCAGGCCACAGTTTCCAGCTCCTCCTGGGGGGGATTCCTAGACTTTCCCAAGTCAGCTGTGAGATATAATCTCTACAGTGGGTCCTGGGTCTGTCCGTCCAGTGGAACATGCCTGATATGTCTCTACTGGGATCCGACCTTGTAAGGTACCCAAAGTACCTCAATTGGTTCATCCCAATTCAGAGAAGCAGTGGGTCCAAGGCTCCAATTCTCTCCTGGATTACCGAACTCTTCCCACTATCTAGCCCAGCATCCTGTAGGAATCTAATTTCCTCCACCTGTACTCACAGTGATATTCTTTCGGTCACTACCCACAGCTTGTGACCATAGGCGAATGCACATGGGGACATAAATTGGACAGTACACTCCACCACCACAGGCCAGGACAGTGAGTCTAACACTGTGCCACTGACCCGATCTCTTTTTTCATCATTCGAGAATCAGATTCCAAGATGATTGGATTGTTGCTCAGAATTTGTGTTTGTAAAATGAAGGTACCAATACAAGCCTGTTTTCTGGAAAGCAGAAAGAGAGTTGTTTACGACCCTGCTGTTTTATTCTTCTCTATTTCTCCAGTAGAAAGCCTGACTGTTTTGTTTAATCACTGTGTCATTCAGCAATGGAAATTAGAGTCAGCCTTTATCCAGCTTCAGCTTAAACAGCGCTTTAGAAATGCTGTTTTGACACTGTTTCTGCATGTTTGTGTGAATTTCTGGGATGTGAGTCTCTTTAGTTATGCTTTAGCTCATCAATGAGCCCTTTTCACAAACACTGCAAGTACGTCAACAAGGTAAAATCAGTTCCTGTTAGCCTTACAGCTGATTGTTTACCACAGAAACACCAGCATTATTATTACTTTTGCTCACAATGGAAAGATTTTTCACCTCATCTTTGTCAACACCTCCAAGACAAATAGTAAATAAGTAGTTAATTTATGTAGTAGTAATGCTGTCCATTTCCATGGATCAATTTACAAAATGATTATGAACGATACAGACTGGGGGGGAGCTCGGTGGCTTAGTGGTTAGCACTGTTGCCTCACTCCTCTGGGGTCGGGGGTCCGAATCCCGCCTCCACCCTGTGTGAGCAGAGCTTGCATGTTCTCCCCGTGCTTCAGGGGTTTCCTCCAGGTATTCTGGTTTCCTCCCCCAGTCCAAAGACATGTCCGTGGTGTGTGTGTGTGTGTGTGCAATTGTGCCCTGCAATGGGTTTTCAGGGTGTGCCCTGAGTTCCCTGGGATAGGCTCCAGGCTCCCCTGCAACCCTGCATAGGATATGTGGTACGGAGGATGGAGGGATAACAGGAAACTGAACTATGAACTTTCTGAATGAGAATGATGTGTGATTATATACAATTGCTTTACACAACAAGTTTTAAGGTGTGTGGGATCATTGAAGTGGTGAAATGGACAAAACAGCAGTACAAGCCTTCTTTGCTTTGGAGGTTGTCTGACAGCTTGTCTGTTCATAATTAGAGTAGGATGAGTTTTACAGAATTACTGGCAGTTCTCGATTTTTATTTTCATACTGATATGCTGCCACAGGTTGATGACGACAGTGAGATGTGTAGTGTGAAAAAAAAAACACGAATCTGACGCATATCATGGGCACACATATCATATACGTGTCTGATCTGAGACCATATCAGAATGTGGCTCAAATCTGTTTTGAAAAGATCAGATCTTCCATTTTGCACCTGTCCTTATCTGTCCAATACCTTTTAAGTGAGAAACACTATTAGTGCTAGTTAGCTCTTAGATGAGGAGGGTGGATTACCTGTGATTCTCTCCCTACAGGAATCTTGTATACATACACACCACTTTCTACCACTGGAAGGCGTTGTTCCACTGCCAACGCTAAGAAAATAGCTTTGTCAGCCCAAATAATATCTGCTGATTGGTGATCATATAGTGGTCCCTTTCCATTGATGGACAGGGTTAATATGGGCAATATGGTAGCTTCACCTGATAAAACATCCAATGACAGTAGCTACGCACATAATACATGGCCAACTGAGTGTATATTACAAACGTGCTATTAACAGCACACATTGCCTCACAGAAGCAGTTAGATTCATCACACTGGTTAGCTTGTCCATAATAATTCTGATTTATTATCATGAGTCTATTATTATAATAGTTATTTTCTTTTAAACATTCACCATCAAGTCCATCAAGCTTTCCAATAGGGTTATTAAACTTGAGCTAAACAGAAGGTCAAATTTACTATTTGTCTGTATTAGCAGAATATAAATATTTAATATGATAAATAAATAAATAAATAAATAAATGTCTATGTTGTTAGTGATTTTTGATCAGTGAAATGTTAAATACTTGAGTATGTTTAAATGTAGACACTTTTTGACTTTCACGCAAGTAGACTTTTTGACTCCATACTTCTACTTTTAATTGAATAAGATGTTACCACAGTAGCCAATCTTTTACTTTTTAAGTACTAGTTTCTCTGTACTTTTTCCACCCATGGTCATTTCTCCTAATGCGGCTGAGCCTCCGACGTATCACAGTAGCTAGCAACATCTGCTAATCAGAGGTGTAGCTACAGGACAGCCAAGCCAGGCAATTGCATGAGCCCCCCTGAAGGACAACATTAAGTCCATGAAAATGTCAACATAGCAGGAGCAGGGTCCCTTGCATTTTCCTGCCTGGGTACTCCACTGTCCCTAGAATCACCTCAGAGGCTAATGCAGGATCTCCTGGTTTCCTATATCAGCGATCTGATCATCCTGAAGTGGTGCATAAAACTGGTGTAAATCTGAATGATCTGAAAACAGATGTGACTGCTGTTTTGGCTTTAGGTAAGGGATTAGTATGCCAGGAGTTTGGGATTTGCAAAAAAAAATCATAATTGATTTTCTGTCCAAACACAGCTCATTGTAATAGGGTCATTCCTCTCTCTCTCTCTTAATGTCAGTTTGACCCTGTGTGAACATGCATATGCATGTGTGTGCACACACACATACACACACACACACACACACACACACACACACACACCTGCAGCTTGCTGTATTGATCAGCCTGATTGTTGTTAGTCCAACAATAGTTAGTTGTTAGTTGTTGTTACTCTACTATAATGTCTCTACATCCATACAGTAAACAGTAAAAATGTACATAGTAAAAAATGTCAAAATGATCAAATGCACATACATTCAGCTTGAATATGTACACGCATATACGTATACATGTGTGTGTATCGTCCAACAAGACAACAAGCCCAAATATAATGCAGAATCATCAGAAAATCATATGAAAAGAACCAAAAGGAAGGTCTTTTGTTATGATGAGATAATTTTTATATTAATTATTTTCTATTAATATTTCAACATACACAATTTGACCATTTTTTTGTCAATTGGGATAATGTGTAAATTGTACCATGTAGATTCTGTATATATATATATATATAGTATTCTTCCTGTTTCATTACAATAATGTCATGATGAACTGTAGTTTTATTAGAAAACTAAAAGATTGTACAATATGAAACTAATGCAATGAAAGATTACACAACAAACTATTACAATGAAAAATTACACAATAAGAAACCAGTAAAACAGTTTCTTATTGTATAGTCTTTCGTTTTAGCAGTTTCTTTTCGTATAATATTTTGTTTAAGTGGTTTCTTATTGTATAATCTTCATTTTAGTGGTTTCTTATTTTTTGATCGTTCGTTTTAGTGGTTTCTTATTGTGCAATCCCTCATTTTAGCAGTTTCTTATTGTATGATCTTTCGTTATAGTGGTTTCTTATTGTATAATCTTCATTTTAGCGGTTTCAGCTGCAATATGAAAGATTATACAATAAGAAAAAAAAGACACCTTAGCAAGTGAAAAATATCTTGAATATATTCAAATTTATCTAGTATTTCCTATTAAAAGATTATAATAAACCAAATATAAGATTATTAAACCTATTTCTAGATATTGTTTTTACTAATGTCAACATTTTATCTTTTTTTATTCTTTTGGCAGATTGGCAGTTTTGCTTCTTTCTAGAAATATATGCTTAAGATTAGCAAATGACCTGCCAATAGAAAAAGACTACTTCAAGCTTGAAAGTAGTAAAAATCTCAATAAATAGGTAATAATTTTATATTTGGTTTATTAGAATATAATAGAAAACAGTAGATAAATTAGACTATATTCAAGATATTTTCACTTACTGTCATTTTTTTTGCAGTGAGGTTTCTTTGCTGCTTCAGATAAATGCTTTCTGCACCTACTTTTACAGTAAAGTTAATGATACTGTGAGGTTTTTTTTAGGAAATAAGCACAGCAGTGTGTGCTCTTATAGGAAAATAATCAACAGTGGGGTGTTGTAATGTGACCCAACATGCAGTGGAGTTAGTATTACCACCCCAAAGTGTTTTCCTCTTAATGATTTCCTTTTTATGTAATAATTAAATAATTATACATTATAACTTTTGTGACTGTTACAAAGCACTGACACTGGAGACTCCTTCCATAAATGTTAAACAAAATGTCCTTGCAGAAAGATTCACCCTATCAATGATTCTACATTTTTGTTTGTAAAATAACAAAACATTTTTAAAAAATCTTCTATCTAATCTTCTATCCTCTTCTATATAAATCCCTGTGATTGAACTGTTACTATAGAAACAATAACGTATTGGAACAAGAGCACTAATATTAACCTGTGATTTGAATTACAGCCAATCAGATTCAAGAATTCAACTGCGAAGTGGTATAAAGCATTATTACAATATAATCGCAGCAGTAGCTGTACAGTTACATCCTTTGATACACTAGAATATGCAATTACTGTGAATATTTTTTACAGAATACAGAAGACATGCTACTGTATCATACTGTAAGCCACATTTATAGTCTCATACTGGACTGAACACAGTATTTTACTGTCAAAATTACAGAAATTCTTCACTCTGTGTGTGTGTGTGTGTGTGTGTGTTGTGCTCTAACGCCTCAATTTATTTGTGAGTCAGCCTTATTAAAAACGGTGCCATTGCAATGTGATGTATTTGGCCACTATTTCTCTCTTGGGCCCTACACACACACACACACACATTTCCTGCCTCCTGATGATGTTTTGCGTGAAGCTAATGTGCAAGGTGGCAGGCACTCAAACCTGAGACAGGACGAGACACAAAAATAGAGGGAGAAGAAAAGAGAGGGGAATAGAGAATAAGGAAGAGAGAGTGATAGAAATGAGGGAAAGGGGAGGAAAGAGACAACAGAAGCATCAGATATGGTGAGGGAGGATTTATGTGTGTGTGTGTGTGTGTGTGTGTGTGTGTGTGTGTGTGTGTGTGAGAGAGAGAGAGAGAAAGAGAGAGAGGGAGAGAGAGAGAGAGGCAAAGAGGTGAAAAGAGAGAGACAGAGAACAGAGAGAGATAGAGAAAAACAGAAAGAGAGCAAAAGTGAGACAGAGATAGAGAGTGACAGAGAGAGACAGAGAGCAAGAGAGATAGAGAGAGAGAGCGAGAGAGAGAGATACAGATACAGATAACAGAGCTAGAGTGAGAGACACAAAGCTAGACAAAAAAAGAATGACAGGCAGAGAGAGACAGAAAGACAGCAAGAGAGAGAGACAGAGTGAGTGAGAGATAAAAAGAGTCACACAGAGAAAGACAGGGAGACAGGTAGGGACATAGAAAGACAGTAAGAGAAAGACAGATGGAGAGAAGAAGAGAGACACAGACAGAGTGAGAGATAGAGGGAGACAGGAGAAAGACAGAAAATAGAGCCAGAAAGAGAGCAAGAAAAGAGAGATAGATAAGACAGAGGGACAGATAACAAAGAGAGACAGAAAGACAGAGAGAAAGACAGAGAACAGGGAGAAAGAGAGACAAAGAGAGAGAGAGAGAGAGAGAGAGAGGGATGATGCCAGACTGCTCTGTGACAGCTGGCCAGTGGGAGGAACAGAGGTATGATGGAAGCATGAGGCAATAGTGTGACATTCTCCAAAGGGGAATTAGACGAAAAACGTTCATGTGTTTTCTCTTCGTCTCTTTCCTGTTTGGTTGATTCCACACACTCCTTTTCTTGACAGCTCGTTTTCTCTTGTTGGAGCCAGCATCCTGACTCGAGAGGCTATATCAGACACTGCTGGGTAATTAGATTAAAATGGCCCAAAATGGAAGACAAGTTATGTTTGTGTGCTGTTTCGGTGGAGACTGAACATCCCCATGACAATAGAAAAACATGCCTGGCACTGGCAGCTAAAACAGCTAATAGCTCAGACAATATGTGGAGAGGAGCACAGTAGTGGAGAATATGCACACAGACTAAAACACAACCTGTTTCTGGAGTGAAATGAACAATTATCAAATTATACAAAACAATCCAACAAGAAGAAATTACCGTGCGTTACCACGACAACATAAACCAACTTGCTTGTGCTCACATTCAAAGTTGTGGGAATTAAGACAAAATCTAAACGTGAATTTTGTAAATCTGAATTTTTAAGCTGATGATTCACCATAAGCACGAGCCTGCAGGACTATATGGCCACAATTGCAAATGCGATGTTGCTTAATTATCCATTGAAGCAAGGGTGAGACTGCTTTTGGGAAGTGCAGATCTTTACGGTATCCATGTGGGACCTTATGTAGCAGAAGGTGAATCAATTGCATGAGTGCAGAAATCCAGAGTGCAGAATTACAACATAAGGATCTGGCACCAGCATCACCAGGCATCATCAGGAGTGCAAGTACTATATATATCTATCACCTGAGAAAGTAAACTTACTGGTGGGTGAAAATTTTATGGTCATTTAAGGTTACATTCCTGGACGAAAGTCCCCTAGTAAAGGTACAAAACACATACTCTTGAGGTTACCACCCTGGTGACACACAACGATAGTCTATAAAGGGGCCTAATAAGGATTCAGGTAATTACGATCAGGAGTGTTATCTGACAAAATTTTTGGAAGATAAATGTTAAATCAATTTTTAGTGTTTTTCTTGAGGCTGGAATTCCTATGTTGAACCCCTTGACATAAATCGTGACAGTAATTTGTATCGCACGACTGGAATAATTCCAATAAACAAAATTCTATAATATCAATAATGAGATATATGAAAGTCATGAAAGTGTTTTCCCATTTCATTTTGTTTGAAGAAGTTAATAAAGTAAATGCAAACTCAAATTTATCTCTATATGTACTTTAGCCAAATCAACAGTACATATCATTAAAAAAAAAATAATAAATATACTTCCATTTGATTTAGATGCCCATAATCATTGTAAAGGAGTCAACTGAACTAATCACAAAAAAAGCAACCATTTGTCAGGGTTACAGAGCAGTGTGTACTGAATCTGACACTAATGTAGTACCTTAATTCATCAACATTTTAAGTAATTTAGACTGGTGCTCCAGTAAATTGGGTCAGGGAACGCCCCTGGTTATGATGTCTCCTGATGTGATTTGCAGCAGACCACATGGTGGCTACATCTTAAACGTCCTGCCAGTCTACCCAGACCTTGTTTCCTTATTTCAGAGAAACAGAGTCCATCTTTTTACTGAAATGTCCTTAGCAATGAATTGAGGATTTTTTTTTTAAAGGTGACCTGATTAGACATTTCTCCACCTGGATCTCATTAAGTAAAATGCAGCCAGCAACGTTTTGTGTGAGTGGCAAATTGAAATACGTTAGACATGCAGCATTGCTGATTATAGGGCTTGCAAAAAATAAATAAATGAATAAATAAAAGTAACCATAGCTCTTTTATCATTTAGTAAAATGTTGAATTTTTGTCTTCACAACACTGGGCGTGAGGCAGGAATACACCCTGGATGGGATGCCAGTCCACAGCTAATACAAGGAAACTAAAATCTTCTTACCCACGGTCTTTCTGTTCTCTTCACATATCATCTTCATACAGCATTACTGAGATGTCATTTGGTCCAGTGGATTCATGGCGTGTGGTTGCCATCCAGTGCCAGCCAGAATGAAGGGTAGCACTGACCTTTTGGACAGTTTCCACCTGATCAAGCTTGCTTTAGTATGTCTTTAGTATGTTTAGGGTCTTGAATCAAAGATCATTATGATACCATTAACAAGATATTAGATATTACTAAATGGTTATGGCTGGATGGAGCTCAGTATCAGATGCTCTGTCCGTTAGACAGGGGTATGTTTTGTGCACTTTTCTGGCTACAAGTTGAAATTCCATGTGCCAGTTCTTGATGGGAAAACAAACTTATAAACATACAATGAGGTTTTCGGGGCAAGCCAGTTTTCCTGGTCTTCATATATTCCTGGCTTTAAAAGTTATTAAAGAAGCACCTAGTGGTGAGTAAACAATATACACTCGCAGAAAAGTTCCTATTTCTGTCATCAGTTATTGGCCAAATTTATTGATTAAACGTACCATACTCTTTAGCAAAGCTAGAGGTCTGGTTCGCAAGGTTAATCCTCAAATATCATCTTCATACAGCATTACTGAGAGTCTTTTTGTCTAGTGGATCCATGGAGTGTGGTTGCCCCCCAGTGGCCAGAACTGATCTGCAGCACTGACCTGTTTCTACTGTCTGACATCTACCTGATCAAACTCGCTTCAGTATGTCTGTCAAACTGGGACTCAATTTCTAACATCCAGTATGACCTTGGAACAACATCAGTGCCCAACGTCTTGTGCTATTGTGGCAGAATGGGCAGAAATCCTCACAGTCAAGTTCCAAAATCTGGAAAATGGAAAGCCTTCCCAGAAGAGTGAAGGTTATTATAGCAGCAAAGTGGGGACGACTTAATATTCATGCCCATGGTTTTGAAATGGGATGTTCAATACTCAGGTGTCTACATACCTTTGGCCATATAGTGTACCTTCCCAAAGCATTCCAGTAGGTGGATTGGCTATGTTAAACTGCTCCTATGTGTGAAAGAGTGTGCCATGGTGTGTGTGTGATGCTCTGCGATGGACTGGTGTGTATTCCTGCCACATACCCAGTGTTCGCGGGATAGGCTCCAGATGCACAAGGATAAAGCGTTTACTGATGATGAATGAATGAACCCCAAGCAATGCTTCTAGATATTTGAATTTTTAGACGTAAAGCACCTCATGGACCTCACTCATACTCACACACACATTTGGCTTCGCTATGAGGAAGAGCTCTTATTCTTAAAGATTCCAAATATTGAACAGTCCCTTAATTTTGTTTTATATTCTTCAAAATTCAAGAATTTTCTGTTTATCTCCAGTTTAAAAAAAATTCCAGATTTTCAATGTAGTCTCTGACATTTGGACCCCACTGTATGTAAATTAAAAGTATATTATAAAATATTATACATAACGGTCCTTCACAACAACCTGATCCTTTCAGATAAATAACTTTAATATACAAAATCTGCAGCACTTAGAAACAAGCTTTTTTGCCCCATTTAAAGGTAAAGTAACTACGCTTTATCTTTAAATATAATTTTATTGTTGAATTAATGTATGAAACCACATAAGGCATCCATTATAGATTAGGAAAAAATGTGAAATATTAAATATTTGCAATATTTCACAAGTCACACATTCAACAAGAAATTTCATCACCGGACTTTCCTGACAACTTTCCCAAAGAAGAAAAGTAAGTTCTCATTTTTTTTCTTGATTTTAATATTGACTGACGAGGTCATTTTGAAAGTACAACCCTGTTAACCAAATTATAGATTGAAAGAAAATTATTATCATCACAAAAAAATACATTTTAGGTTATTTAGGTAACTCATATCTCATAATTTTAGGTAACTCATATCCTCATGTCATTAGCATGCATGCTAGTTAACCACACTTTGTGTATTTGCTCATTTTATGCTAAAATCTCAACCCTGTTATTAATTTAAGAGCAAAATAAAGCAATTGTCAGCAAAGAACTGACATAAAATTTGAGATATTGTCACCTGAGATGGGGTAACACATTTTTTTAATGGTTAAATGCATAAATTCTTAGCTATTCTTTCTTAGATAATATCCTGATATTCAACCCAGAACTATATAGTTGGACATCAGTGCTGCAGATCAACTATTATCATCGATTATTCATCTTCTATTTTAACTATTGTAACTATTTTATCGTGATCAATGTTGCGGTGAAATTTGATTGGAAACTTTAGAATCTAATATGACCATCTGATTTCAGTAATATTTTAATATGAGAGTACGTACCCCACACAAGAACATTATTGGTATTATTGGTATTGGTCTAAATAAGGAATAAGAAAATAATTATTATTAAAATTAGCAAGAATTATTCACTTATTATTTTACTACTTGACACATCTTAAAGTAAACTCCTTAGACAAGGGGCATTCAACTAAAATTCAACTAAAACAAGCTCCAGTTACAGTAAATTCCTTACTTACAAAGGTCTGGATAAGCAACTAACATGACTGAATGGTGACAATAGTTACCCTGTAATGCTGTAATGATTCCTGTGTGGATATAAATAAGACAGTTTAAAGTGTCTCCGCTTTTGACTTGCGCCATAGACTCTGAACAGATGAGATACCTGTTTTTAATAGACGCATGTTTCTCTGTTCATTTGCGTTTAAAGATTATGTTTTCATCATCAACTTTATCTTAAACAAGTCATGTCGGCAGTTCACTGGTCTGACTAGAGAGGGTAAATAAAATGAAAAATCTATTAAACCCTCCCATTTCTGACCTAATGTCTCTAGCCCTGTAGCTAGTCTCTGGTCTGATGAGCTGCCTTCAGCTAAATAATTTCAGCTAAATAATTTTAGCTGTTTTACAGTCAAAAGTCACACATTGTAAAAGAATTTTTTGGCCACGAGTTGTGATTGGCAGTCTTAGAACACATAATGTGTCATGTTCACTGGTCGCCGATTTAGCGCCATTGCAACCAAAAGACAACAAAGACAACGGCAATGTGAGAATTTTTTATCAAAGCTCAGTATGTGAGTGCTGTTACGATGTTCACCTAAAAAAAACACCAATACGCAAAACTTAAGGGCCAGCTACAAATACTGTAGTAACAATGGCAAAATGGAAACAAAACATGCAAATGAATAGAAAAATATCTTTATTACATCAAGCTGATTGATGACGTAAGCAGAATGTAGTAATTTTTGTTTAGTGCAGGTCTATCTTTAGGGGCGCTTCATTGTATAATATGACCACAATTTTATTGTGATCATCTCGTACAGTGTGACAAGTAATAATCTTAAAATAACACTCAAATCGCACAGTGTAAAACTGGTTTAAGAGGATCTGCTCCAGGAGCTGAGCTAGAGTCACTGAAATAAGACTATTTTTTTTGTTTATCGGTTCTGCCGCAGTATATTCCAAGTACTTGTTTCTGTCCGAAATTAAGCCGTTATAGAGAGTGTCATATTGTGGTTTCGCAACCAGGAATGCTCCAGGGATGTGCGTAAAAGAGCAAGAGAAGTACATGAGCATACAAAGGGCAAGACACTTAACATACATTTGTCATATATTTCTTCTTAAACCTTATGTTCTGTTCAGGTCAAAATGAGGCATTTCATTTTCTCAGAACAGGTGCACACATTAGGTAACAGAGCAATGACAGGACAGGGGTGGAGACAAGACTAGAACCAAAAGAAAGGCACATATAAAACACAAGCAAAAAAAGATGAACCTGCTATGAAAGTCCCAGTGTAAGGTGTTAGTTCTGTGTTAAAGACTTAAGACAGGTCATGAGTAAACACTTGTACAAGGTTATTACACGGGCCTATGTCTCACATTGAACTCAAGTTTTAAAAAAAAATCAGCAGGAACTATCTGGCTCAAGACAGGCCTTACTTCATCTGTTCTCTGACATATTAACAAAGACAACTTTTTACCCTTCCTCTTTCTGTGTATTGAAACATTTTGGTATGAAAGAGTCTACTACCAATAACTGTTTCTATTTAATTAATAAAGGTGTGGTAATTCTTAAAGCAAATTTGACTTTACTGAGTAAATACACAGTGGTAAGAGATATAAGAGATGTAGAGATAGCAATTACAATTGCGTTTTATAGGAGCACGTAGGGGTTACCATTCGAGTGAAATACAGTTAAGTGCAAACGTCTGCATCCCCCCCTCGTTATTTATTTATTTAATTAATTTTATTAAATATTCTGCTCTGCTCAGACAATCCTAGAATTTGGCTTGCTTAACTTAACTAATGTTTGATATCCCTGTTGGAACAAATACTAACGTGGCATTTTTGACCAAGCTCAAACCAATTTTAACAAAATTAGCCAAACTTAAAGCTAACTTACCTCAACATACCACATTAAGTCTGATGGCGAATTTTTAATGGCCAAGAGAAGCAAAGAAATATCATCCTGTATGAGCTGTATAAATCCAGCAAAAGAGAACATCTTACTAAAGTATCTTGCTAATTGTCAACTTGTGTGTTTTTTGTGGCCGTTGTAATTAAATGTTGTTTTTAACAAGTACTTTGAAGGTCAAACTGAAATTATAAGGAGGAAACGTATATTTTACACGCTTGTATGTAAAATAAAGTACAAATCTTCCTATATAATACTTAGGTGCAGTAATGAAGCGTTTTCAAACTGAAGTATTTTCAAGGCCTGGGGAGTGCCAATGGTGTTCAGTGGTGTAGTTCTCTAAACTCTGGTTCTCCAAAGTAAACCAGCTGACACATTTTCCTCAGCATGTGACCTTTCAATTTTGTTTGTCTTTCACAACTTTGTAAGAAATCACACAAGGAAAATAGTGAGACTTATCTCTCTCTCTCTCTCTCTATCTCTCTCCTATTTTTATAAATCAGTTGACCAAAATCTGCTGCCACACCTTCGCAAAGGAGGGACTAAATCTGGAACAAGATGTTCAGCAAGCACAGGTGTGATGGTCAGGTGTCCACAAACCTTTGGCCATATAGTGTACTTATTAAGCTCCCTGAAGAGTGTCTACTAGGAACCACCTCTGAAAACTCAGAACCTTACAGAGTTCCCTCTGAGAAACCATAGGGGACCTTAGATTTAACTTTTGATTAAGAAAAATACACTCAGTGCCTATAACAAAGAAATGAAAATCTCATGTCAGCCCTACATATAGCAACTAATTAATGACAAATATAACTAATTAATGACAAAAAATAACTAGAAATGGCATGATAACACTTTTTCGTTTACGATCCTGATACAGATTTGTATTTTTGTATTTGTATTTTTTTTACTGAAGCACTTCCCAGTTACGCTTTCACATAAAAATCACTTAAATTATATAAAGTATAAATATAAAATCATTTACATTATATAAAGTATAATATATAAATATAATAAAAGTAATCATAACAAAAGAAAAAAACAGTCAAGGCTCTTTATATAAGGTTCTTATATATAATTTTTTTTTTTTTTTGGAACGATTTCCAGTTCCAAAAGTAAATTTCTTCTCCAAATCCAATTCCAATCTTTGCCATTTGTTACAGGATCCAATATGTGATATGCTTTCTCCGATATCCAATACATCATTCTTTCCTGATATTGGCCTGATACCGATACTGGGTATCGGATCGGTGCAGTCTTTAAAAATAACACTATAATAATTTATTTTTTCTGCTACTGACAAGTTAATAAACCCCACCAAACTCACTCCAGGAACTCCTTTCCTTGGACAAATGCTACCTTTTTCCAAGATATGATCAC
>CM040463.1:24674330-24688277 GCA_022758105.1 Pangasianodon gigas | reverse complement strand
AACTGCCTGCTGTTCTTCAGAAAAATCCTTCAGGTCCCACAAATTCTTTGGTTTTCCAGCATTTTTGTGTATTTGAACCCTTTCCAACAATGACTGTATGATTTTGAGATCCATCTTTTCACACTGAGGACAACTGAGGGACTCATATGCAACTATTACAGAAGGTTCAAACGCACACTGATGCTCCAGAAGGAAAAACAATGCATTAAGAGCCGGGGGGTGAAAACTTTTGAACAGAATGGAGATGTGTACATTTTTCTTATTTTGCCTAAATATCGTATTTTTTCATTTAGTACTGCCCTTCAGAGGCTACAGAAGATAGTTACATGTTTCCCAGAAGACAAAATAAGTTAAATTTACCCTGATCTTCAAATTCAAAAAGTTTTCACCCCCTGGGTTACATTGGGAATTCTTCATTGGAGAGGAGGAATATTCCCCAATTCCCAAAAGCATTCTATTGTTACTCCATTTCTGAAGAAGAAGAGCTTTTTATTATCAGCAGCTACAGACTAAATCATTAGTCAATCCTTTCCCTGAGCTACTTTTATATATTTTACATCTATTGCTTTGTGTTTTATATCTGTAAAGCACTTTGGGTTGCATTTTATGTATGAAGTGTTATATAAATAAATATAATTTATATTATATTATATTATATTATTTCCCTAAGAGTGAACAGGACATTAGTATTTGAAGTAAAAGTAAAGAAATAAAAATAAGTAAAGAAATACGGGTACAGGACGTATTTATTTGAGTACATGGTTCACTGTAATGGTACTTTTTGAATATAAGTAACTCCTTTTACTTTTATTTGAGTTTTTTAATAAATAAAATATTCAACCTCATGACAGTGATCACTGTTAAACGGTAAATAATAATAATAATAATAATAATAATAATAATAATGCATTTATTCCCAAAAGATAATATTATCTTATAAAGATAAGCAAAATACAGTATTTGCAACATTTTAAATAATTTAGTTTCAAGAGCCAATCAAAATAAAGCTATTTCCTGCCAAAAGTCTACACTTCAGGCATCAAATTCTTTTTTTTTTTTTTTTTTTTTTTTTTTTTAACTAGATGACTTATTTCCTCTTACCTAAGTACTTTTCTCTTTTACTCAAGTGAATTATTGAATTTTTTTTTCCCATGCTACAAAAGTGGTCTAAATTCAGAGTGGTACAGCAATGAACATTTTCTTTCTTTCTTTTTTTTAAAGGTGTCAACATTTCCTTCTGTTTTTTAATGTGCAACCATTTTCCTTCTTTATTTCTCTTTTTTCGGTTTCCTTTTTTTTTTTTTGGACTGTAACCAAAAAAGTCTAAATTTAATCTGCGCACACACTGAAATCTTTTAATGTACTAACGACTACAATTTTGATAATAATTTCAGAAAAAAAATGAGAAGACTTATTAAGAAAAACAAACAAAAATATTGAGGGTTTTTATAGTAAAGCCCTTTATTTTATTTATTATTTTTTATTTTATTTATTTGTTTATTTTTATTCTCAAATTATAATCCAAAATATTGCAGTTTTGTCTGTGCTTAACTTTTATGTTTTAATTTGTGCAATAAAAAGTCTACTGAGGAAGTAATGTGTTCTGCAACATTTCTTACTCATATGTAAGCTGGCACACAAAGGAAGCAAAACATCTCACATGATGAACAAATCAGCCAAATTCTGTTGTATAGACTGTTTATATAACAGTTAAGTGCATTGAGACTTTACTAAGAAAAAGACACAACAAACAAAATACACTGCAAATAAAAAAAACACACACACACACACACAAATAAAGCTTAAGCAAATATATACACTTATTGTGTTATATTACTTTAATAACTACAGTAATAATAGATTTCCATTTGGATTTGCACCAAAAAATTAAAGCACTGTTGAGGACACACTTCAGTACTCTTTATCAAGCATGTTTAGGACTTAATGTAGCACGACATCCAGTGTTTCATCATAACCAAAGTGCATGAATATGACAAGCAGTAATGTACATCTCAGTGGTGTTAAGCTCAGCTGGCTTCACTCGAGACACAAACATATACATCCTGTGACAAACCCACAAACATTCATGATCCACAATGATTCCCAATCCTTACCCTGAGCAACTAACTTTATAAGTTACTACTTTCACTGCTGTAAAATCTTGCTGATTAAAAGGTCTTTAAAATTAGCTAATGAATTAATTCAGGTGAGGTGGAGCATGAAAATTGCAAACATGGCAGAGCACTGGCGATGTGAACCACACCAGTAGAAGAACACAAGACCTGTGAATTCTGTACTTCCCGTCTTTTGAGGAACACAAAAACTTGCCCAAGAATACAACATTGTGACATTCCGACAAAAGGGGAAGTCCAGAACACGCTACTGCTTATATTTTACATGTCGAAATAAAGATGGGTTCAAACCCCACTTCCAATTCTATGAAATCCTGGAATTTCTTTTGGACAGTGCACGGACAATTATGAAATTAGCCATCGGCCACTTGGTTCAAGTAATAATTCACCCTGAGTCTTTATAATTAATATGTGAAATTCAATAGTTCAATCCACGAATTCATTTGTAAAGAAATACTGAGTTGACTTTTTCAGTTTAGACTTCTTTTATGGACGTGCTTATCTATTTTCACATTGGTTGACGGTTTCCTAAATTACCCACAATGCTGTTCGACTCCCTGCTGATAGTGATGCCAGTGGGAATTCATTTCTACCTTCTGGATAAAAATGTGAAATTCCTTCTATCCCAGATGAAGGCTCATTTTTACATCTCATCTGTAAATGCCAAGTCTTTGTTAGGTGTCTCAGACTGTAAAAACAGCTTGCTGTTAAAGGTTGTTTGATGTTTTTCAAATCTCTGCTACTCCTTCTGTTCAAAGACACTCATTTCTTCACTCTGATTCCTGATTTTCACAGACAAACCCGTGGTGCTGGTGTGGTTGGAGCAGTTTTTCCCCTGCTTCACTTTCTTCAGGTGATCCTGGATGTACATTCGGAACTTCCTGGTGGAAAAGCAGTATACAATTGGGTCCAGGATGCAGTTCAACCCCATGAGGAGCAGTGTGACTTGGTGGGCGTCGTTCAGATACTGCAGGGTTTCCTTACTCCAGTTGGTCATCTTCAGAACGCCCAGCGTCCATGGTCCCTGGACTATGTGATGAGGAACAAAACAAATTACGAACACACCTACAACTGCGCACAGCATCCGCAAGGCGCGACGTTTGGTACCATGGGGTCGTCTTCCTGTACCGGGTCGTGGCTGACTAATGGGCTGTGCTAGGAGGGCGCAAGCGATAAGCACATTGCACAACACCACAAGGAGGAAGACTGTAAAGAACAGGCCAATGATGATGAAGTGGATAACAACAACAGGGAGCTTGGATTCAGAATTATTGTTATGGTAGCCTTCGAAGCATCGTGAGACTCCTGCATGCTTGTCTTCCTGGATGCCAGGCTCAGCAAGCTGATAGGCTGCCGCCGCCAGGGTAATAGCCCAGACAATCACTGAGGTAATGGCACCACGTTTCCAGCAGTCAGAGGACGCAGCCACCAGTGGCCGAGTCACAGCCCAGTAGCGATTGATGCTGATGACGGTGAGGAAGAGGACAGAGCAGTAGGTATTGATGAAGAACAGTGAGCCACTAATGCGGCACAGAGCATCCGAGTAGATCCATTTGCCACGATGACTATAATAGCTAATCCAGAAGGGAAGCACACAGACGAAAAGCAGGTCTGCCACAGTCAGGTTGGTCATGTAGATGCGCATCTCACTCATGGCCCTGGACTCTCGCATGTGATGCAGGACATAGAGGGCATATGCATTGGCTGCCAGCCCGATTACAAACACCACGCCGTAGAAAGCTGGGAAGAGTGTGTAGCGGAATTCTGAGTCCAGGAAAGGTTCGTATGGTTGCGGTGTGGTGAAGTTCGCTGAAGTGTTCGCACTGACAGAAGACTCTGTTGAAGACATCTGAAAAAGACATTTCAATCAGCATGTGATCTTTTAACTATGTAAGAAGTCACACAAGACAAAATAAGAAGTTCTCTCTCTCTCTCTCTCTCTCTCTCTCCCTCCTTTTCTTTCTTTATCACTACAAATTGGCAATAATCAAGGCAGGCAGTGATTTCTCAGATACAGTCAATTCCTTCCAGAGAGGATTCTTTATATTTCTGTTCCCATTCTGTATAAAGTGCAGGATGTGTGATGAGAAGGACTTCCTAGCTTCAAAATTCAAGTTCAAATTCTTTCTAAGTCTCTCTCTCTCTCTCTCTCTCTCTCTCTTCTATTTTTTATAACTAAATAAATGTCCAGTGGCCAAGACCTGCTACGACACTTTTGGAAGAAAAAAAAGGTTCTTGAGTATTTCAAGTTCTTAACTACCTACTTGTTTCTTGGTTTCTGTGTTGAACCCTTCCTGACAGAGAAACACTGCTGTAGGGTTCTACACAGAATCTTTAGAGGTTCCCCAAATGCGACAAGCATAAGAACCCTTAAGGGTTCTAGATTTAAATTCCAAAGAGTGTACAGGATATAAGTTTTCCTGGGGCCTGAATCTGGGGCCTATCCCAAGAACACTCTGAATTACACCCTGAATGGGGCTCCAGCCCATTGTAGGCCACGATCAACACACACATTTTTGGGAGGTGGGGGGAAACTGGAGAACCTTGAGAAAACCCACAGAAACATGGGAAGAACATGCACAGAAACTGTGCACAGACAGTAACTCGAGCTCAGGATCAAACCAAACCAGCAACACTACTTGGTTGTAAGACATATATATTATTTCATTGCTCCTTGTCGTAACTGGTTCAGCCACTGCTACAGAATTATTGGCAAAATGATTGTATCATTAAAAATAAACATTACATGCAGATTTGCTACTCGAACAATACAAGAAACTACATATCTAAATATCACTCTCATAAGAATGTCTTATTTTAATGAACAGCATTTTCTCTCAAAGACATAAGTTTCAAGACTTTAAAATAAATGCAAAAAAAAAAGGGCAGCCTTAAAAAATTACACATTTTTCTATTTCCTGTTTCCCTGGGGTATTAATATTATAAATATAAGCTTATACACCAACACCATTTGTATAGAACTACAGAGCAACCCAATATGTTCAAGTTCAAGATATTCGTCAGTGTATGTGTTCATTTTGTAGAATAAATGTTCATTTTTATGAAGCATGCTAGTAATTTTGGAGTTGAATGTCTTTCTCTTTCTATTTGCTTACAGAGTAATATAAAATTTTCCTTGTTGTACACATACAGCAAGACTTGTTCTAGTGTGTGTACTGATTTTGAGACCTGTCGCTTATGGGGGAAGAAAATCACATATATTTCACACGTGATCATCTTTTCCTACAAGGTAATTATGTGACTAATATGTGATTACATGTGAAACAAATTCGAAAGTGCATTTCAATATGTGACTTTACTGTAAGAGTATTTATTCTTTAACAACATTTACAAGGCTACAAGTCACTCAAGCCAAATAAATGTCTGTTCAGTTTATGCTTTTACAAACTGCAAAAGTTGTAAAAGGGTGGATTGTACAGTACGTGACAGAGTGCATCATGCATCTGGCCACTGAGCTGGAGTTTCCCATGATGACTCAAATCTGTGAGCCACCAGAGGCTTCCACACCTCAGGTGACATAATATTTTCACTGACTGCTATAATCCAGCTGTAATGTCAACATAGACATAATTCTTTGAATGCAAAATACAATGGATTTTTTCATTCAAATGTATTGTAAATCATAATTGTAACTACACTCTTAGGAAAAAAAAGAGGTGCTTCAAGGGTTCTTTAACGGTTTATTGGATAATTAAGGCTTCTTAGCCACCTAAAAAGAGCTCTACTTGGACACTGTATCTCATAAGGAAACACTGCAATGCCGAAAATATTCTAAATCAAAAATCCACACAAGCAACTTATACCTCTATAACATTTACTGCCGCTAAATAATAGATAATAATAGATTTTCTATGTCATATATTATATCAACATCATACGTTACTGTGATTTTTATTTTATAAATATAACCATTATAATAACTTAACATACCAAGTCATTTGACATAGGTTTACAGTAGTCTCAAAAGAAAAGAAAAACCAGTTGCATCACATGCTCACAAGATTATGATTAGTTACGGCTGCTGGTAAAAAGGAAACCTGAGACATGGAAGCTTCCGTTCCACTTCCAGTCATCATGAAAAATTCCAGAGCACAGTGCCTAGAGGTGTGGCACATTTCAGGGTAATTCACACATTACACAATACATCACAGATTACATTATCAGGCTATGTAAACTCTACACAATGTCTACAAAATGTTCCTCAAGGGGTCTTTTGGAGTGCTTAAAATGGTCTACTCAAATCTACTTGGTCTACAAAGAACAATTGCTGAAGAGTCCATCTGTTATCATGTATAATCTGTCTGCCTGTCATCAGTGGGGAAAAAGGTTCATCAAAAGCTTCTGTGACTGCTTAAATCTTAGCTTTTTTTCTGATCTCTTCTGAAAGAGAAACCCTATGAGATACAGTGTCCAAGTAGAACTCTTTTGAGGTGGCTAAGAAGCCTTAATTATCCAATAAACCTTTAAAGAACCTTTGAAGCACCCCTTTTTTTGAAACAGCAAGAGATCCCCCAAAGAGGCAAACCCCTTTAGAGTCATACATATTGTATCAAATCATAGAAGATTCAGTGGTATCTATGCCTTCCATCCATCCATCCATCCATCCAGGGAGCCTGGGGCCTATCCCAGTGGACTCGGGGCACCAGGCGAGGGGAAACCCTGGACAGGGTGCCAACCCATCACTAGGCATACACACACCCATTCACACGCTACAATGCATGTCTTTGGACTGGGGGAGGAAACGAGAGTACCTGGGGGAAACCCCCGAAGCACAGGGAGAACGTGCAAACTCCACACACACTCCTTCTTCATCAGATGTGCAAGCAAAATGCTTCTGAGGCTGTAAGAGTTTGATAAACCGATAGATATGATAGTAGAAATGGTTGATATTGTACCATTTCATGAGGTTCTAAAGTATCAAGGGAAATATGAGCTCTTTCTTTCTTCGTTTCCTCACATCATTGCTTCCATAACAATAACTAGCAGTGTCAACAGAATCTCTCATTCTGATGATACAAAGGTTCAGCCAGTCTTCTCTTGGAGACTGATTAAAAGACACTG
Source organism: Pangasianodon gigas (assembly GCA_022758105.1). Lineage (NCBI taxonomy): Eukaryota > Metazoa > Chordata > Actinopteri > Siluriformes > Pangasiidae > Pangasianodon > Pangasianodon gigas. The sequence goes on along the minus strand of CM040463.1, from coordinate 24,681,063 downwards.
GCTGATTATTTTTTCAAACTCCTTTGAATATCTACTGGTTTATCAAACTGGTTAATCAAACTCCTACAGCCTCAGAAACACTTTGCTTGCACAGCTGATAAAGAAAATTTGTCCAAACATCTTGTTTCTCTGGAAACTTTGTGTGCTATGCTTAAGTTTTACTACATTCACTATCTGTACTGAGCTTGGGTCACTGTCCGCGTGGGTTTCCACCATGAATGAATGAATATAAGAATGTGTGAAAACCTGAATTCACCCACCATGTGCCAAGGCACCATGCACACATATTCACACCTAGGGACAATCTAGCACAGCCAATCCACCTACTTGCATGTCTTTGGACAGTGGGACTGTCTTGAAAGGAACCCACACACCCGAGCTCAGGATAGAACTGGGAGGTGTGATACAACACCACTACTTTCTGTGCCACTATACCACCATAAACTCTTTATGAATATTAGTTTTCCCGAATAATGTTTGTCACTAATGTTTTGTGTTTCCATAAGTCTATTATGTTTAACATGTAGAAGTGGATGGGATGTTTGCTCAGAATAATATTAAAACAGGTTAAGATCATTCCAACTGAGATAATACAGAGACATCAGAGTTATTTAAATGGGTTGTGATGTAATATAATGACTAGTAATCTACAAATGTTGTTTGCCCTTGTAATGTGTGTGTGTGTGTGTGTGTGTGTTGCTTGACTCACCTTAATTGGATCTTGCCGCTGCCCTGGTTTGGAGAGCTGTGAAAAAGTTATGCTCCCTGAAAATTTTCTCTTTTTTAATTAAAAATTTAAAAAAAAAAAATCACAGTTCCTGTTATATATTCTTGCAGGTTCTTCTTCCAAAAGCTTTTCGCACAGTGACTGTTCGTTAGTATGTTTAAATAGTCAACACCAGATGGACGATATACCTCCAGTATGTTTTCTATATATGGAATAGTTTACCATCTAACAAGCAGTGCATTAAAGCAGACCAGTGTCCTGTGTTGACAGCTGCTTCTATGTGGAACGTGGAAATGGAGCAACTTTTATTTCGCATAGATTTCGCAATGCAGCGTTGCTGCCACACCTCCTCTTCCTCAATCTCTTACAATCAGCCCCATCTCAAATTCTGATCAAATGACTTAGACTTTCCATTTAAGACTATAACAAGCTTTTTCTAAAAGAGATTTAAGGGTGAGTCGAGGCTGACATTTACAGATGAATTATTATTATACAAGCAGAATTATTTCTTCAGAATTGTTTCTTCTGTGAATTCCCAAAATTCAGAAAGAAATTGAAAAGTCACGTGGCAAACATAGAGTACTAAAATTAACTCTAGAGCCTTCAGAGAATTCTGCTGGATGAATTGTGTGATTCTTTACTACTCTACATCACAGGGTCTGTAAACCTCACTGTAAAGCTCTCGTTCTAAAATGATATAATTTCTATAGTAACTGTACAACTGTAGTAGATAGAACAAACTGTCTTATTAAATTAGTATTATTAAGAGAGCGGAAAAATGAGAGGCTGGTAAAGGAATGTCTGTTTATAGCTGCTATAATGTAAATGATAATAGAACTAACTTTTCTCACAGATGTTCCACAACGTTAAAAGTACCTTTAATTGGATAGAAAGTACGATGTGTTGTCATTTATTACATACAAAATTGTAATTTGGGACATGTTGCTGTAGGAAAATAATCACACCACCCTATCATTGACTATTTTTTTATACACACCACCCCACATACTTTTGGCCATTTAGTGTACAATGTTGTTTGACACACAAGTCTAGTAATCATTTAAATCACCATTTTTACAGGGTCTTTTTTATTATTTGTTATTTTCACTATCCCATGTCTACAGACTAGTTTTGGTCTTAAACTGAGCACTAGTCATGAAACAAATTTCTGTGTGTGATTAGATTGAGCCACATCACTCAGAACGAACCTTGTTTTAATATGCATGTGGCGACAACAACTGAACAAAAACGCACATAAAGCCACAGCCACACACATACACACACAGACTTGGGCACTGCTCAAGACACCACAGCTTAAATCCTGGATTAAGGTTAACGATATCGTGTGACCAGATTGTGGTTCTGATGCTAAATGTTCTCTAGATGAAAGCAAGGCGATGTTATAGAAGTAGATTCCTTCAGTTTATTACAGAGACTGCTCTTTCTATGTGGGTATGAAAACGATGCAAATAATAAAACAAGGTCTTTTGAAGCTGTTGTACCTTTTGCTGCAGTGTTAGATAGGCAGCGTTGGGATGTCAGAATGAGTCGGTGTCCTCTAGAAGGCAGTGTTGCTTATTCTTTTGCTTTGTGGCCTAAATCTCTCCAAGGTGTCTTGAGTTTTATCTCTATGCACACAGACCAATATATGTATGTATGTGTGTATGTACGTATGTGTTGCTATTTGCTGTTAACAACCCTGTGTGGTGTGGTGCTGTAAATATCTCCAGGATGCATGACTTTGGACTTAGATTTCTCATGGTAACCTGGACGTGACATAGAATTTGTTCAGATAACATATTTAATGCATGCTCTGAAAAAGCACTGTTAATCCTCGACCATTTCTCAGTCCATAGAAGTGCTGTAAATAGAGCCTGAAAAAAAAGCAATAGTCTGATTTCACCCAGGTGTGTTTTAGTGATATATTAAATATATAAAGCCTTATTTGTACTGGATGGGCTTTACATGAGGAGCCAAAAGAATGCAATTTTTAGTTCTCTGGGATTTTCATCTCATCCAAATCAGTCATGTTAATAATTTAACATTAATCCTGCTTGTACAGGATATGCCATAGCAAACATTTTTTTTTTTTTTGCAAATCACTTTTAGTAAGAAGCAGTTAGCTACAAAGACGGCATATTCCACGACTCCTTTTTCAGTTTGTTTTTGGAAACATCTAACTAGCTAGTTAAGGTTAACACGCTTATACTAATCCTTATAACATTGAATTAAATAGCTATGTTTTAGTGTTTGATGTTATTTCATATTGTATGATGTTAGCTTTTAGGTCAAACCATGTGAGGTTTAGATTATCCTCCAGCTAGTTAATCAACAACAATAATAAAAACATATAACGAGCTACCAAACTGTACAGTATGTGTGTCCTTAAATTGGTGTTTAAGGTTTAGAATGCTGACCGTATTCTAGCTGAGGTGCACATACTTATGTGCTTTCTGCACTAATTAACACTACTGAACTTGGTTGAAGATGAATTCAATAGTTTGTAAATTTGCAATTTGATTTATTCATACATAATGTTGAAATAGTCAAATACTTGCTTGTTACTGGAACTACTGGTTAGTGGTTAGCACGTTTGCCTCGCAACTCCAGGGTTGAAGGTTCGATTCCCACCTCCGCCCTGCATGCGTGGAGTTTGTATGTTCTCCCCGCGCTTAGGGGGTTTCCTCCCCCAGTCCAAAGACGTGTTGAAGGTTGCTCGGCATCTCTAAATTGTCCAAAGTGTGTGTGTGTGTGTGATTGTGCCCTGTGATGGGTTGGCACCCTGTCCAGGGTGTCCCCTGCCTTGTGCCCCGAGTCCCCTGGGATAGGCTCCAGGCTCCCCGTGACCCTGTGTAGGATAAGCGGTACAGAAAATGGATGGATGGATAGGTGTTGCTACTTGAAGATAACTACTCCACAACACTGTTATGGTCATGTGACCTACTAATCATCAATTGCAACTTGAGTAGCTATGCATCCTACAACAAATGCTTATGCAAAACAATCAGTTTGTACTTTTGCTGTGACAACCATGTGGACATTGTGAAAATACTCCCATCTCTCTGATTCATCACATGATTCATATAATGCTAATAAGATTAATAAGTTTAGAACAGGCATTTTTAAATACCCATTCTATGAGTGTACATCCTTTGCCTCCCTATGTATGTAATGAACTGCCCTATTATGGTCACCCAAATGGGTTTAGCTTTCCTTGTAGCTTTCCATTTAACTGCAGTGGTATGGAATCTAACTAAATTGTCAGAGTTGAGTCATCCTGGATCAGCGAAGTAGTATCATGTATTCGTGCGAAAAGTATTTTATTATTTTTATGACTTATCTAAAACTTATATTATTATACGCAACTACGCCGTTTTGCCAGAAAGCATTCTCTGTATGTTTGCTGGTCATACACATAACTGATGATAATGAATTCATCAGAAGTTAAAAAATCATGTAAATAACCAATATTTACCATTAGCTAGAATTTGACTTACAAGTATTTGCTTTCTCCAGCATATTGAAACATTTTACTGAGGTAGGGCCAGGAGCACTCATCCTCAAGTTCCACACTGCAGTCATGTTTCTTATCCATCAAACACACATGGATAACTATAGCATTAACTACATTGTGCATCATGAGAATGGCAAAGCACATAGGGATTCTTGATAGTCTCTTCTCCATTGATGAACTGGATTGGGTGCAATACTGAAATGATTGGATGCTTAACTGAGCTCATTAGATTGATATATAGCGTACAGTCATTGGCTGGATGAGAGAAGAAGAGACCTTCAAGATTTGTAATGAGTATTTTGAAGGTAGAAATAAAATGTAAGGAGTAAAAAGTATTTTTTCTTGGAAATGTAATCAAGTATTCAATTTCAGTAGTACTCAAGTAAAGTATAAATACACCAAAATAATCCTTTTTTTTTTTTTATTTATTTTTATGTGGGGACATATACACACACAGATACATACACATTCATATACATACATAACTTATGCAGACATTGTTAGGAAAAAGGAGGTAGAGGACAAAGGAGGAAGTAAATAATATAAAGAGGAGAGAGAGAGAGAGAGAGAGACTTTGACTTTTGACGGTCATTTATTTTAAAACATTTAAGTGTTCACTTCAGCAGCATTTTTACACATTTGCTTGAGAAAGTGGTTAAATAAATAAATAAATAAATAAATATAAATAGTACATAAATAGGTAAATAAATACGCAATTAATTTATAAGAAACTAAATAAATAAATAACCACCCAGCCAACTACTAAAAGGTTGTTTAAAATGCACAGAGTCTAAAACAGAAAGCACAGAACCTTTTCATTCAAACTCTCGTGCAAAAATCAGTTCATCATTTAAAACATAGCACACAGCTTCCCCATGGCACCAAATCAGCTGAAACTGTTCCAGGTCCTTCATGCTTTTATAAAAGTTAAAATCAACAGTGATCCTTGTTTTAACCAGTCTTTGAAAGGTTGCTGTTACATCGTGTTGTGTGTTCTGTGCCACTTTGCTTTTTCTGCTGATGTAAATGGCCATTTTTGCTTGGCCCAGAATAAAATTAATCAGCTGACACTTGAACCTTTCTTTTTTTAGCGTACTTAAAACCAAGGATAAAAACCTGTGCGGTAAATACTGCGTTAAAAGACTCAAAAAGTCTCGCTAAAATTCTAAAAAACGGACGGAGCCTAAAACAGTTCATAAAAGCATGAACAACCGTTTCCCTCTGTAAACAAAAAGGACACTCATGTGTAACCTCTGGGTTTAAAATACAGATAAAAGCGTTTACAGAGATGATGCCGTGCAGTATTCTCCACTGCAGGTCGCCTGCTTTTTTAGTTAACGGTGGTTTGTACAGTGTTCGCCACTCTGGCTTTTCATCATTATTCAGCCCAAGGACACTGCGCCAGGGCATGTCTACCCTCCTGTCCAACCATTTCTTATTCAGCACTTTAACACATAACCCATAGAAAGCCTGACCAGAGGCTGTGTTAAGGGCTATTTTTGTTTTTTCCCCATCCCCCAGGAGGGGGCCTGAGACCTCTGACAGATTGGCTTCAATAGTTAAACCAAGAGTGGGCTCACCGTCCTCGGGTCTGACCGCCCCAGCGCAGTAGTCCCTGAGCTGCATGTGCTCCTCTGACATAAGTGCAGACCTCCACCTCTGTAACAGCTGTGTGACCACACGGACAGACTTCACCCCTATCCGTGTTGCTAAGTCATTTGGGCTAGCAAAGTCCGGTCCTGTCAGTTCCACCAGCTGTCGCAGAGTCACGGTCCTTGAGGAGATCAAAGCTCTTGTTAAGGCTGGATTAGTCCTGCTCGTTACATCCAGCTGAGCACCATGGATGAGCGGCTCATCAAGGAGCCAGCGTGGTGATGGACAGTCCTCTCTCTGCACTCTGAAATGGTTAAAAACTTTAAAAAGTCCTTGATAAAAAGCAGGTAGTCCTGCTAGGTTTAGTTGTTTAGTGTCCATTAGAAACAGTGACTTGTCCAGACCCCATCCTCCCACGGTTTGCAGTATTCTGTTTGCCACCGCTCTCCATGAGAGACTCTTTGGGCCGGTGAGGAGCTTCTGTACAAACTGGAGGCGAAACGCTACAGTCCTGCTGGATAAATGAATAAGTCCTTGCCCACTCTCCTGCTTGGGTAGGTATAGCACACTCTGCGGTATCCAGTGCAGCTTGTCCCAGAAAAAGTCCACCATCATGGCTTGCAGATCCGCAAGTAGTTTTGGGGGTGGATCGATGCAGGCCAGTCTGTGCCATAACGTTGATGCAGCTAGATTATTAACAACCAAGGTTCTGCCCTTATATGACATTTGTGGAACAAGCCATTTCCATTTATTTAAACGTCCTTTTATTTTCTCACTTATGCCTTCCCAGTTTTTCTCTACATAACTTCTGTCTCCCAGGTACACTCCCAAGTACTTAAAACCTCCAGTTTTCCATGTTAAATTATCTGGGAGACATGGTTCCCCACCCTTCCAGTCCC
>CM040463.1:24635589-24655085 GCA_022758105.1 Pangasianodon gigas | reverse complement strand
TGTGTGTGTGTGTGAGTGAGAGAGAGAGAGTGTGTGTGTGTGAGAGAGAGAGAGAGAATGTGTGTGTGAGTGAGAGAGAGTGTGTATGTGTGAGAGAGAGAGAGAGAGAATGTGTGTGTGGAGTTGGCAGAGGCCTGGCGCGCACTGCTGGCATTCTGCTAAATGGAAATTACAGTGCAAGACAAGTTGTAGCTTTATGAAATGATTGGACATGCGGAGACTTTGGCAATTAATAAAGGCTCTTGATATCTCTAAATCTAAAGCAAGCGTATCCTCAACTTTGATGTGTGTTAAAACAGGATAAAATAAAATAGGTTCAAATGAAGGATAGGTGCAGTTTTTATGCTGCAACACTGCGACTTGTTTGGATTATTGAGAGACCGGAATAAACACACCGGCCCAGAGGGTGACTGCTGAAATGGAGCCGCCCACCTAAATGTACACATTTGGGAGTCATGTGACAAAACCGGCCTTACAGTCTTGTTCAGTGGGAAACAGTTTTTGTGGGGACATTTGGCTGGTCCCCACAAGACTGCATTAATAATTTGCCAATGGAAGGTTGTCATAAGGATAGTGAGACATGTTTATAGCTTGGTTATCATGATGGAAACCACAAGGACAGGAATATCTGACAGTTTTTGTGGGGACATTTAGCTGGTCCCCACAAGGCTGCATTAATTATTATGCCAATGGAAGGTCCTCATAAGGATGATGAGGCAATCTTGTGTGTTTGTTGATGAGGATTTCCTAGAGGACACTCATGCTGAGGTGTCTGACTGAGACTCTGGATGAAGTATGTACTGCTCTAGGCTGTATACGCAGTAAGTGTGAATCTGTCACACATGACATGATCCCTCATTTTGTCATTCTTTCCCCTGCCAAGTTACTCCTACCATGACTAGGTACCCGAGCTGAATATGGTTACACCTCTTGTGATATAGCCACATAGCTAGCCACATAGCTAGCTACAGAGGGTATGCAATCTTAACACATTGTGTAAGAGCTATGCATTTTAACACACTAGTATGGGTTATCACTCAAAAATACACCAAAAGAGCAGTCTTCTTTTTTTCCCAAGTAAAAACAGCAGATGAACCAGTTGGCATATACATCACCTCACCCCCTTCCCTACACCTCACATTAGTAACGTTTTGGCTGGTGCTCTCGTCTCGACTTGATTGTCCCGCTTGAAAGATGCACAGTCACCGCGTTCGTGTTTCTGTCAAGGTCAACGTAGAATGTTTCGAGTTTATTAACATGAACTAAAATGTATTACCGTCTGTTTGGCTTAGCTAACATTAGGAAAGTATTTAGTTAACATCAATTAACTACATTTATTAGGGATGAAACTGACCAACATCGTCACTTTCGGAATTTAATTCGAAGGATGATGATGGTAGAATTGATTAAAATCCAGTTTGTTTCCTTTGCTCTTATGTGTCCCGCAGCAGATAAAAAGTGAAAATGTCAGTTGTACGAAGGTATTTCACGATTTCTAAAAGCGATACCAGCACCGTTCTATTTGAGTAATTAACGCTTGAAACTTGTAGTGGCATGACAAGTCTCACCGGCTGGTTCAAGAGCTGTGACTATTAATGAATAATTGGAACGAGAAGAAAAAACACATAATGTTTTTATAATATTTAATGGTTGCTTCACCTCATGTCACTGGCTGTGTTCCATACCACATACCAGTGTGTTAAATAGCATGTCAAAAATGTACACTACTGTAGGTTGCCTTTTACCACAAAAGGCTTGATATGTCACTCTACCATTAAGTACACTATGCAGTTTGGGGCGTGACTTTTAAATTGTCAGCTGTACAATTATAGTAACAAAAAGAGAAATTGTGTATAAAACAGACACCATAATGGTTAATACCATTGGTGTTAATCTCCATTATGATTGCTGATTCACATTTTTATGATATTCACATCCGTAATGATGCGTTTCAGACAGTCTGCACAACACTTAGAGAGGACTCGTATTTAGCCATGGCTGGTCTTCAGACTGGCCAATGTTTTGTTAAAGGAACACTATAGGGCTGTGAAATGTGTAGCATATATACGACTACTACAGAATTTTATGTATTTCTAAATATACCATGGTTCTGTAACAAAACAAATTAGATTAAACAAATTAGATTAGTTGATGGGGAAAGATTTAATAGAAGGAATTATGCCAAATTATGCCATTATGGGAAACAAGATTATATTTTGTTCCAGAATTGATAGGTTACCAGAACAAGGATCTGACCCTGGTTAACTCGGGCATAACTCCGGCACTGTCCCTCATCAAATTCTAACACAGAAAATGTGTGTTTTAGTTATTTTTGGACAGTTTATTGCTAGCAGATTGCTGTTTAGAATTCCAAGATGAAGACCTAGGTAATGTCAGGTTCTGGGGAATTGAACAGTCCTTAAGTTGCAGCAGTAGCTTCAAACACAGCTACATCAGGCTAATCAGCCAGCTGGGACTCATAAAACAGGGAGGAGAGCGAGCAAGGGAGAAAAGAAAAGAAAGAAAGAAAGAAAGCAGGAGACCTGCCTTGACCTGTTCCAGACATGAAGGTTGAACAACTGATGGTTTTCCAGTTAGACTCTAAAGTTAGCAGCTCCAGTGCATGTGCATGCATGTTTAAGCTACACGCTGGACCAAGCTGACTGAACAAGTGGAAAAGTACACACACACACAAACTTATCCACACTAGGCTGTTTGTATGTGACAGGTTTGTCTGATATAGTCATGTTTCCTGGAACCTGAAAAGTTTTTTTTTTTTTTTTTTTTTTTAAGTAGTTTAATATTTGAGTTCCTAGCGATGACCTTTTTTCTTAAAGGTACAGTTTTAAATTTTCACTGTGCAAATCACAAATTTTCAAAGATAAGAAAAACTCGGAATGCGGCCTGACATGAAGCACAGATCTTGTTACCATCCCAAAGTTTATTTTCATATAACAGCATACCCCAGATTGTTTTAATCTACTTACACAGCAGCAATATACCCATGCTAATGATTCTTTATTTATTGAAGGACAACACGTTGTACTTTTTATTCGTTTATAGTTGCTTTTGATATTGTGGAATGTCCATAGAATACACTAGTTCCTGTTATCACTTACGTTTTATAACAGCTGTAAACAGTCGTAATCGTCACTTTCTTGAAGATAATAAAACAAACAAACAAAAAAAACAGCCTCTTACTAACAAACCACAAAGTGTAAACTCCTCCTTCCTGTGGTGCAAAACATAAAGGAAAAGCTTTTCATCTGTTACAGAGTTCTGAGACTGGAGACACTTTATCCGTTTATTATTACATTTGGACCATGTGTATCATCCACCATACTATAGAAATGATAATGTAACATATAAACCTGCAATTTGCCTTGCACCAGGACCTACTGTCTAGGTTGCTTTTCTAGAAAATTAATCAACACCTTCTGACCAATCAGAATCAAGAATTTGACAGCGCTGTTTTATAAGTATAGAATAGCAACATGTCGAATTTGGTGCTGTAAAAATCCCGATTTTGATTATAATTCTTTAGAAAGCCATTTAATACATCATGAAAACGATCAATTTTTTAAATAAAAAAAAAACATTATTTTTAAAACAAAAAATAACCTGAGAAATTGATTTTGGACAAAAATAACAGCGTACTTTTAATGCAGCAGTTCTCAGACTTTTTTATAGCCAGGGACCCCTCTGACCGTAAATTAAATTCAAAGGACCTCCTCGGTACACATTTATTTTCTAAGCATTATTTAAATATATCTAAAATAATATATTGGTTGTTAATTAGAACCATAGAGCTTTCAATTCCTGAACTTTCCACCAAAACACATTAGGTCCACGCTGACATTATCGACAGGCCTCCTTGTGACTAGCCAATACAGCTAATAACTATAAGAACACAATAATAAATATAACTTGATAACACTGATGGTTGGTTGTGATTTTCACGGCTGGACCCCTGGCTGTGCTTCAAGGACCCCACTTTGAGCACTAAAACTTTATTGAATATTATGATATGATAGTCGTCATGCTTGAATTGTTGCCATTTTCTCACTTCTGCTCGAATTCCAGCACTTGTGACATGAAGCTCTGTGTGATTAGTCTGCAGGGTTCGCTCTATTTGACTCTCTTTACTGTCGTCACGCTTGAATTGGCACTGATCTATCAGTTCTGATTCAAACTGTGCTATAACCATTAAACATTAATTAGAAAACCAGTTTGAGCATGTACTTGGCCTTGACTGTTACTATGTATTTAAGAGTGTGTTCGTTCAAGTAGCTCTGCGTAGCTGGATCAGACGTGTCTGCGAGTGTTCTGATCGTCGCTTTTATGTGGTTAGTGTCTGTCTGTTTGTTCGTCGTCTTTGTCTCGACAGCCCTTATCATTCATCTGCGTCAACACTGCTACTGTCATAATCTCACTCTGAGGTCAAATTTCACTACCTGAACAATGATTATTGTTGGTTCTATGGCTGGTGGCGGTGACCTTTGTGTGCTTGAACAGGATGTGTGTGACAAGGTGTGTGCACAAGAGTATGAGAGAATGTGGGATGAAGGAGACTTCAAGGTTTGTGCTTCTTTTCCTTGTTTTTCCTCCAACTAACCGCTTTGTGTCTGCTCAGTACACACTGCTGCGTGTTCTCCCTTTGCGCCTGTTTCTGAGCAGCCGCGGTACTGATTACTTTTCCACACAGCATCGGCTTTCAGCGTGCCGCTGTCCGTAGTTCCTGGCTAAAACGTGGCTAAATGTTTAAGGACATCCTGCCTCAGGAGCAGATATGGGGATGAACGAATGGTTAATATGGGGATTAAACTGGAAAAATACTGGTTTGATCTGTCTCTCTGAGGTGCTTTTTTAGTTACAGTGCATCATACCTGCTGGCCCAGGCTTGTCTTACTGTGTGAGGTGTTGTATATTTTTATGTCTCTGTCGGTGGGACGCTATTGCATTTCACTTGTGAGGATATCGGATCAGCGCTGAGGAATGGAATTCCACCTGGGAGTGTTTGCTAATGAAGTCCTCTGTCTGATCCTGGTGTCCCTTAAAAGAAGCTAACCTCTACATAGTACGCACACACAGCCAGTCAGTAGTCTTTGAACACACTGTTATTTTAGCATTTTTGTTTAAATGACCTTAAATACTCTAACATTGGAAAATGTAACCAAGGAATAGGTATAAGTGAATCGAAAAATGATTGTTACATGTTTAGTGAATTGGGAAATAACTTTAGAAATGACTTTATTGGAACAGTCTAGTTCTAATCTCAAAGGAAAGGCAAATCTTTCACGCTAATTAAGCACTTCTAGCACACCACATTTATGTTTCATAGTTAATACTAGCTTTAATTTATGTTCCGTATCATTTTGTTTGCAGCAGTAATGGTCATTAAGTAAGGAATAAAACTCTTGGGGCTTGCAGTTTTAGAAAAAAAAAAATTGAAAGTGTGGTCCGGCACGGATCAGAGTTACTGTTCCCATCCCAACGTTGATTATTTTCAAATAGCCACATGTCCCAAAGTGTTCTACTCCTCTTGCACCATAGCAGTTTGCTAATTAGCTGTTATCATGGAAACAGCAACATAATCGAAGAAGAGCATTAATATAAATCTGCATATAGTTAAGATATAGTTAACGTGTGTCGTTAAATGTGTCTCTGATTAGCCACATTTAAATCTGAGCACTGAATCATGTGTTAATATGCAAATCAGCACATTTACATTTAACCAGATTAGCTGAATCCAGTCGTTTCACGCAAAAGATGGTTGAGATATGAGATTTTGCATAGCGTTTTTAATTTCCTCAAAGGTGCCAACTTGTGTTTGAACAGGTAGTATTTGGGAGTGGTTTGGGGAGTCGGTCGGAGCTTCACACTTGCTATTAACAGGCGTCTCAGGTGATCCGATCACAAGCGGACAGCCGAGAGATAGCCGTTCACACCTTGATTGTGTCTTCAGTGACCAATTGTTATTGCTTTTCATGTTCATGTGGAAGTTCTACCAAAAACAACCCAGTTTCACTTCCCAAAACTCAAACCTGGCCTAAATCCAAAACTCAAATGAAGTAAGATGGCATTTCATAATGAAACTGCCGGGTGCTCAGAATGGTGACTTGCTGACTTTTTGTTGAAAAACACTAAACAGAAACTAAATTATTTCTAAAGGTCAAGAGCTTCTGTTAATGTTCACATCAAAACATGTGATCTCAGTGACTGTGACTGTTGTTGGTACCAGACAGGCTGCAATAGTTGATGACCAGGTGATTTTTTTTTTTTTAGTTTCGGTAAGCCTGTGCTCACTGTAGTTTCAGATTCCTGTTTTTTGTTGTAACCCATCCGTCTCAAGGTTCAAAGTGTTGTGCATTCTGAGATGCTTTTCTGCGCACCATGGTTGTAAAGAGTGTTTATTTGAGTTGACTTTGTCAGCTCAAACCAGTCTGGCCATTCTCCTCTGACCTCTCTCATCAACAACGCATTTCCTCCTGCAGAACTGCTGCTCACTGGATGTTTTTCGTTTTTCTCACCGTTCTGTGTGAACTCTAGAGCTTGTTGTGCATGAAGATCTGAATAGATCAGCAGTATCTGAAAACCTGCAACTGTGTCATGTTCATTCTAATGTTGGATGTTTACAGTGTCTGAAGCTCTTGACCTGTACGTGTATGATTTCGTGCATTGTGCTGCTGCTACATGATTGGCTGATTGGATAATTGCATTAATTAGCAGGAATACTGGTGATCCTTAAAGTAGCCAGTGAGTGTATGTCATAAATAAAGAGCAGCTATGAGAATGAGTAAACCAGTTCACTGATACAAACATGTGTGTATTTTAGTGTAGAGATCTACACTAAAATTGTAAGCAAAATGTCCAAGCCATGGAAAAATGCAACTTGTGTATCAGACACAACGTGGCAGTAACTTAATCCTGGGTGTAAACCGCAAACGTGGCAACACTGGTGATTAGACCGTCTTTTGTCTTTTGATGATGTCTGGATGCATTGCCGTTCACACCACAAACATAATATGGCCACGTGCATCCCAGACCATTTCCAAATATCATCCGAGTGATCACATTACAACTTGAACTTGACCCATGTTCAGCGTTATCCCTTTGCTTGCAGGTTGAAGCTGCACTTGAGTGGATTTAATAAATCAACAGTGGCCTGGACTCAGTTTACATTAACTGTGATCTGTTTCAAGTTCCACTGCTGGATTGACTTTACGGTTATTAAAAAAACCTAAATCTACAATGGCTTGAGAATATATTGGAGACATTACAGCCGGTGTTAGACAGATGTTTGCGAGCTGTTTTAAGATGCACAGAGTCTCTGCAGCAGCTGCAGTGCTGACACACCTGAACAAGCTCCGGCATGCTCACCAGAACCCGCTCACACACGTGTGAGGGCGAATCATTAGCCGTCATTCCACATCAGCAGCTCCCGCTCAGGCCAAACTGTCATACTCAACATCACCTAGAAGCAGGAAAACACACCACACACACACACACGTCCCTCTTTCATACCGGGAAAGAAGGCAGAGGGAGAGAATATGACTGACATGTGACACTGTGTCAACTTCCTTTTAGTTCTTGAGAAAATGGCTAATGTATATTATTGACTCCACCCTTACATGCTTAGCTGCTAGAAACCTGTTTGTATGCAGTCGTTTGGTGAATTCTTTAGATCTTCCTATCAAAAGAACGAAGTGAAATAGGTGTTTTATAATCTCTGGTTATATCTCGTATCATCTGTATCCATCTCTGTTTCTAAGGGTTGAGTTGTAAGGTCGCCTTTATGTACACTGTGATGCAATAATGGCTATGTATCCGGGACAGAGCTCTCAATTTCTTTTTCCGGACGCACAAAACACCGCGTGTGTCTATACTGTATATGCTTGTTTGTACTGAGGAAGTGTCAGTACAAACAAGTAAGTAAAATTTCAGAATGACAAAGGAAGAGAGATTGTGTAAAGATAGAGAGTATACTATAAGTTACTTGTACAGTTTGTGGCTACTTGGCACTGTGTAAAGCAGTATTTTGTTTTGTTTTGTTTTGTTTTTTTGGTAAAGCCCCCCATATATTTGGTACATTTTCCACACACCACATCCAACAAATACAACCTTCCTCCTAATGTAAGTGCATTAATTCGTTCACTGTGGATCAAAATCCAATCCCAAGAGCACTGAGGACAAAGGAATACACCCTGGATGGGATACCACTCCTATGCACACACTCATTCACACCAAGGGGCAATTTAGCATATTTTTGGGAGGTGGAAGGACACCGGAGAACCCAGAGGAAACCCAGATGTGTATGGGGAGAACATGTGAAACTCTGCACAGACAGGAGCCCAAGCTCAGGATCGAATCAGGGACCTTGGAGTCGGGAGGCAGCAAAGCTACCAACTTGGCCACCATGTCACCCCTGCACAAGTAGTCTCTCAAGCCTCCTTGCATTCAATAGAGGGTCTGCTACATTTTGTCACTAAATGTATCCAAGAACCACCAATTTTCACACAAAGGGGCAAGTTGACTGACATGGCAAATGACCACCCCCAGATTTCCTGTGGCCTGTCAGTAAACACGCGAGTTGATCCTGTTTAATTGCCTCTAACTCCTTCAACAAAACTGTTTAATACCATTTAAAGATGTGATGCTGTGAGCTTTTTTATATCTGGCTTTGCAAACCTTACCGTGTAGCAGTGTTTAAGTTTTTCCTGCTGAAAACCAGCGCATTGGAGTGTGGAAAGCCAGTCAGATTGCAGCCTTCCTGATCCTTAAGCCTGATCCTGATCCTGAAGCTTGTGGCCAGAAAAGTGTACAATAAGTATCAGATGGCCCAGAGGCCCCCAGCTCTGAGGCTGAGAGTATACTTATGTATGTGAGCACATGTATATGGTGTATACCTAACCACATCCACAACAGTTCTCCTTCTCTCTAAAAGGGGGGGTGGGGTGTGCCTCATGTTTTGAGTTTGGGAGGATGCTCAAAAAGAATACCCACTGCCCTAATACCACAGAGACAGAAGAGAGACTGGAACCCCTGTGAAGGCTTTGTGGTTGGCAAATAGATATGGACACAAAGCCCGACACCCCACAGCTCACTCCTGCGTCTGAGTAGTGTACTTTTCAGCTCTGGTACCTGCAAACTTACTAATAAAGTACTTGAAAATTTTGCAGTGATGTAGAAGAACAATAACTTGGGGAAAACTGTGCTGTCTGTAGCATGAAGGTCCATTTGCAGAAGGAGTCAGAACATATTTTAGCAGATATATCTAACGTTTCACATCATGTTGCCAATTTGCTCATTTCTTAAGAGAGCCAAGATGCATGTGTGTGTCTGAGAGTCGAAGTATATATGTTGGTGTCTGACAGCTGAAGATGTTGGCCCTGCAGGTGTGAAAAGGGAGTGCAGGAATTTGACACCATTTCGCTTTCCGCTCACTGA
Organism: Pangasianodon gigas; assembly: GCA_022758105.1. Classification (NCBI taxonomy): domain Eukaryota; kingdom Metazoa; phylum Chordata; class Actinopteri; order Siluriformes; family Pangasiidae; genus Pangasianodon; species Pangasianodon gigas. The sequence continues at coordinate 24,645,638 of CM040463.1, read as the reverse complement.
CATGCAGTTTGGCACTGTTTGTGTGTGTGTGTGTGTGTGTGGGTAGAGGGTGGGGGTGGCGGTGGGGTGGGCATTATCCCTGAATGTGAAGTGAAATCTGTAAAATGTATTTGAATATATGTAATTCTAAAATCCCTGGATGCAGTATTTTGGAACTTTGCCCTCTCTTCTAGAAAAATGCTGTTTCAAGCTACATGCAGGAAAGCATTTCGTAGTCGGATGTACTGCACTCTTCTTTCTCTCTGCACGTTTTATCTCAAAGCTGAGAGTAAGACGCATTCTGATACAGTTCAAGGCTGCATCCCAACCTGCATAATGCACACTAAGTAGTATTCCTAAATAGTCATAGTGCATTACAGACGGGTGACAAATTAAAGGATAAAACCTGTCCGGTTTTCCAATGTGTGTGTTTGTATTGCCCAGTCCGTGTTCTCAATGTAATTTTATTATCTGTAATCTATATTTTGTTCTCCAGCCTATCTAAAAACTTTCGGTACAAGCTGGTGTTAGCACACTATGTAAAAAACGGAGCAATAAATATGTTACACACCAAGGGGAAGAAGATTGATTCTCACCAGATGCAACTGATTTTGAAATACAAAAATACAGAAATAAAACGCACAAACCCCCGCGTTAGTTGCGTAACCGCTATCTTGAGTTAACTAGCTGAACAACTTCACAACTGGGAAATGATGCAAATTCAACCACAAGAATCAGATAACATATGAAATTAGAGAACCGAAAATTTTATCTGTTCAGAAGTTTAAAAAAAAAACCTGATTCTCTACCACTCCTTAATATGTTGTCCTCTTATAGAATTATATCTCTTTCACGCTAAAATTGTTTTTCCTCGCCTGATTGGTTGCTGGCTCTTGCCTGTCACCATGTAGAACTTCTTTCATGCCTAAAGCAGAGTACAGTGGTGTTTGACATACAGTATCTGAGCCTGCGTGTGAATAGTGTGCGCACATTTCCTGATAATTCTGACCCGACACACCCGACTTAGCAATGACTATGAATTTTTATTATCAGATTGTCAGGACTACTCACAGGAAGTTAGGAACATCATATTATATTGATTTTTGTACCACGACATAATGACACCAACAGAAAAATCCTACGCACATTAGCTGTGAATTTAGTCTCTTCCTGAACCAACCAGTGTTTAGAGCTCGTGTTATAGTAATTGTCACAGTTTATAAATTTTATTCCATTACTGTGGTTAATAAAATTCTTATTTTACTTATTCATCCTTGTGAGAACTGTCCACTAAGATAATTATTAAAGCAGTTTATTAATGCCTACACCTAAATCCAACCCTGACCTTTACCTCTGTGACCAAAATGAAACCTTTTTTGCTATTTTAGTTTTTTTTTAAAATAAAAGCCAAAAAGTGGTTTTCCTCATGGGGACCAGCCGAGTGTCCCCACAAGCTGTAAACTGTCAGATATTCCTGTCCTTCCTAGGACATTTGGCCCCTGCAAAGATATAAACACACACATCAAACAACAGCAGAAAACCCAAAGGCAAAGTGTGTTGTGCAGGACATTACAGCCTAGTTGACGGTATCTCCTCCTGTGACCTGTGAACGCTTTGCAAAAATACTCAGAGCTTCAGAGCAGCTTGAAGACTCCATCAGGTTTGAATTTACAAGTCGTTTCTCGCTTATCGCACTCACACACGCACACACATACATATACAGAGCATGATGGTACAAGGACACTGGAGCCTAATCATTTCCTCCACATGCTGCAGAACGGCTTTCTCGAGGCAGCTGTATCTAATACTGCTTCTAAAAGTCCGTTTCTAATTACAGTCAGTAGTTTTCAGAGGAGGCTACACTAACACTGGGTGCATATTTTTGGAATAAATGCAACACCAGTGATTAGCAATCCTCCTGGAGATTGTCTTTCTGTCCGGTTCGGTTCCAACCCAAATTTCTAAGACCTAATCCAGATAATCAAGGCCCTCTTTTAAAAAAAAAAGAAACTGTCTTGGAACCAAACTGTGGAGGAAGGTAGAGAATTTCTAACCACAGCTACAGTCAGAAACTATTACAGCTAGACCACGACTAAATTTGGCACATATTAGAAATACACTACAGCAACTGCAGTCTCTAGGTCTTTGGACTGTGCTGGATTATTTTCTGGGAAGTTCAAATTAGCCATGCATATTTTTTTTTTTTTCTTTTCAGAGAAAGTGGAAAGTCTCAGTAGATGAAGTTTCAAAGTAGCAAAACAGTTCTCGAGCTCTTTTTGTCCAACACCATTGATGATCAGATAGTCTGTGAAGCTTAAAAAAAAAAAAAAAGGTTGAAAACCTGTGTGTGTATGCTGTTTTGTTCCCTGGAGGGAGGGTACATCCACAGCTGGAGCGAGACTGAGAGAATGTTAAACTCTTAAACATGTTTAACACACAGCCGAGTGCCAGGAGGAACATGTAGAAAAGAACGTGTAGAACAAAAGAGAGAAAGAGAGAGAGAGAGAGGGAGGGGGAGAGAGAAAGAGGAAGCAATTTACTGATTTTTTTTTTTTTTTTTTTGTAATTCCTTTCACATTGCTTGTGTGTCCTCAAACCTCTGGAAGAGTGGATATTTCTGATTGTTGATATGTCAGCACTCCATGTCTCTCCCACTTCGTCCTCCTCTTTGTGTTCGGAGGTATTTTCGGAACCCAATGAAAAGAGGAATCTGAACTGTTTGCCCTTAAAAGGGATGTCTGGGTCAGCTGGGTGGAAACTTGCCTGTTATTGATGTCTTTAATGTTTCATTCTCTCTCTCCCCCTTCCTGCCTCCCTCTGTAGTGTGTGTTTTCTTAAGTGGGGCTCAGAACACAGGAATGTTACGGGTTAGAGAGCCGTGCCGCATTGGACTCCGTCTTCACGGGGCATTTTTGAAATTTTTTAGGATCTGGTCCAGTTTGCTTAAAGAGATCTTTCTCTCTCTCTCATGGGAAATGACGCTAGAGGAAGAGTACGTGCACTGCGGGTCAGTGCGAGTCTCTGGAGGTCATGCTCGAAAGCAGTGAGTAAACTTGAAAGCAGCTTGAGGCCTGGTTCAGAGCACAACGTCACAGAGTTTCCCTCCGTTTGCGCTTATAGAGACCATCAGTGTGGAGCGCGATCATTGAGGAAGGCATGTTGTGTCTGTTCCCTGTGAACGTTTTGTATATTCAAGATGTTCGTATCCTCATTGTTATTAGAGACAGCGAGAGTCACAGACAGGTGAAAAGGAGGTCAAGGGGATGTGTAAGGAGACATCAACACACTCTTCCTGACCCCTCAGCATTTGTGGCTCTCATTGTACAACAATTACCACAATTCCGATGTTCAGCTCATGATGCTGTGTGGCACATTTTTAGGGATTAGCATTGCAAGAAATGGTTTTAGGGCTAAAGTTCCTGGATGTTGATTAGGGTTAGTCTCTTCAGTCCTCACTCGAATGCAAAAGTTTTCACACCCATGGAGAAGATTAATTTAATTTATAGCACGTCAATTCCCGATTGAATATGATTTTCCCCATATGATTTTCACCATTTTCCATTTATTGAAATACAACACATACTTTTTATCCATTTGTAGCTACATTTAATGTTGTGAACCATCTGCAAAACAAGTTAAAGCAAAATGGCTATAAACAGTCGTTCCCTCACCAGCCTCTATTTTTCTCTCTCTCTCTTGAAGTTTATAAGAAAAAAAATGCAGCTGGATTTGTTAAAAAGGAGCCACAAAGCTCTCCGTCATGAGGACTTCCTCGTGTCAGAAAAAACCTTTAACTCTGACCGTTACAGAACTCTGACACTGGAGACTCCTTCCAAATTGCTACAGCAAACTTCACAGTATCAACAATTACACTTATTCTGTTTTTATATATATATAAATTTAGGATATACACGCTTGTGTGTGTATATATGTTGTTGTGGTAGAAACAATGTTTTCGAGTGAGTGAATTAATATAAACATCACAGCCGGAACTACCTTCAACACCTTCTGACCAATCAGAACTGAGAATTCAACAGCGCTGGGATTTAAATCTTTAATACTACCTACAACGCCTCTCCCACTGTATATTATGACCACCTTTTAGATCCTTTAATTTGTAATATTTTATACTTAATGCAGATTTTCCCCTGTTAGAATAAATAAAACGTACAACTGCAACTTGTTGGAAAATGGTTTGCAACCAGCTCGGTGCAAACCAGCCTATTGGGAAGGTTAGTGTCCTAAAAATGCTAAATATTTAATGCTCACAGAAGCACTAATCCTCAGGGGAGACGAAACTATGCAAGGGCAGTTGCTAAACCTCACATAATCTGTTTATTTCATCTCTGCCATTTCTAGCAGCTCCTTCGTCTGCGTAATCTTATCCGCAATACATTCAGCAGGATAGAAAAGTGAAAGTCGAACGTGAGATGAATGCTAGAACTGTGAGTCCAGGAATGGGTTTATGCCTTCTCATAATAGCAGAAATACTTTGGAGCTTGATAAGCACCAGATACACTTCAAGGGCTATGATTATCCACAGGAAATGACTCGGTGTCTGTGTGTATGTTTTTAAGAGGAAGGCAAGCTTTTTGTCCCAGGCACTCTCTCCTCTCTCACTTGCTGTCTCTCTTTCTCTCTCCCTCTCTCTCCCTTTTTTTTTTTCCTTACCCTCAGCTTTGGAGCGTGTCTAATCTGCTGTCAGAAATATGGGAGACCTGCCATAAAAGCAAACAGAGAGAAAAATGCCCTCTTGGTGATGTCACGGCTGTCGTGACTGTGGCTTATGGAGTCAGTCTAGGCCTCAAGTCTGTTGAGAGTGGTGTGCTTACATTTTCTTGGCTTCTGTTAGCTGCTTTTCTGTGTTTTCTGTGACCTTACTTGGGGTTCTTGGGTATTTTTGGAGGAGGAGTGGTGATTATTAAATAGGTTTTTTTTTTTTGTACACGGTTTTTTTAGCTCAAGAAAGAAAAGGAAACAAGAACCTAAAAGGAACGAGTTGGAATGAGGACGTTGCCCAGGCACCTGAATCAACATCGCCAACCTGGCTTTTATAAATCCACTTCCTTAGTTAGCCAACCTCATGTTCAGTGTAGCTCGAGGGTAGAGCTCTACACATAAACACTTATGGAAACAGGATACAGAGTAGGACCAGTGCCTACCAAAACTCCAGACAAAAGCGTGTGCTTGCTCTGTATTTCCAGATGATTCTGCTCGTGGCTACCACACCGGAATACAGAGGTATATCACCGTACCACTGTACATACAGTCTTCTGGGAGTTTCCTATGATCTCCAGCTTATGGTTGAAGATCGATGTGAATGGGTGGATGCACTCATCCACCATATATCCACCAAGTCATAGCCTTGAAGGCTCCTATTACCACTGCTCTAAGTGAAAATATATATATAGATAGATAGATAGATATAGATAGATATAGATATAGATATCTATATCTACTTGCATGTGTGTGTGTGTGTATATATATACATATATATAGATAGATAGGTGTGTGTATGTGTATACATGTATGTGTGTACCCAGCAAAACAGGTCGAACTGAGTACTTACATTTCATTTTGTAATTAACTGCTTCCTGCTTCCTTTTTATTACTAAATAAATAATAATACAAAAATAAACGAAACTGTCATCTGACCCTAGTAGCTAGTGTGGTAAATACAAAAAGTAAATGTGTATAGACGTATGTGTATTTACAAATTTTTGCAGAATTACATTGAAAAAAATGGAATATGTGGTCAGTCAGATTTAATAGAACATATTGCATCTAGATTATGTTAAAATATTAAGTCGCTCATCAAAACATGATTTGGTTGCTTATACTAAACTTAATTTAAACAAGTTTCTAATTACTAGATTGAATTATGTAGAGCGAGCGTGATCAATTCATGTAGTATTAAGGTAAACCAGTTACGTAATGAAATGGCATGAGGATGTTGACACTGACGGGAACTATAACCATAGAATTAAATGAATATGATCGTAATGTGCAGTACAGTAATGCAGTGGTAATGAGGCTTTTGAAAAATGCCAGCAATGCGGGTTTGATCCTCAGTTCAGGTGAGAGCACGGAGTTTGTTTTTATTACTAGGGTTTTGAAAATACATGATCAAATCATGTTGGATGTACGAAAACAGATTGTGAACATAACTGAATTCAATCACGTGGAACCAATGTACGCATGTACGATATACTTCAGCGAGAGATTTGAAAGCTAGAATTATTGCAGTCATTAAAAAAAACTGCGTTTCATCTATATTGCAGAAATGAATGCTGGAGATGCCAGAGATTTTGCCCTGTCAGCCTCCAGAGAGCAGAAGGTTCTTCATTTTTGCATTAGTTATTGGAACAGTGAGCACAAAACCTATTATCCATGCCAATGTAGTTATATTCTTTAAAAGTTTACTTCCACCTCCTGTCATCAGGAGGAATTTTTCTCAGTATTCAATCTCACTCTACAGGCTATTGTGTCCATGCTGTAAGATGCGAATATATATGTATATCGACTGTTACGTTTCTGATTTTGGGTCAGGGTGACTCTTTGAAGGGATTTGATAGCCGTAACGTTTAAGTAAAATAACGTAAAAATAACGAAATAAATCTACATCACCTGTTTGTTCGAGCCATTTTCATATCAGGTCATCTTGATGTGCTATTTCTTGGATACACTCATTCAGGACAATAGTCTTGCCACTTTCTAGGCCCCTCCCACTTCCTTCCACTTGGCTCTGAATGTTGGATTGTGGGTGGAAAGCACTTTTCATTGTAAGAAGTTTCCGGGTCTTGATATTGGCTGCTTCCACTTCCCCCGTGGCTGGTTCATAATTCCAGTCAGGTATGTGATGACTTGCAGGACTTTCATCGTACTGAGCCTCTTCATTATCTTTTTTACTCTGTAGAGATGCTTAAATATTTGTTTCCTTGTGTGTGTGTGTGTGTGTGTGTGTGTGTGTGTGTGTGTGTGTGTGTGTGTGTGTGTATATATATATATATATATATATATATATATATATATATATATATATATATATATATATATATATATATATATATATATATATATATATATATATATATATATATATACTCCTGACTATGATGTTTATTGGTTATTTTTATTGGGTAGTGTTTACAGTGATAGTGTGAATGTATATATGTATATATATGTATGTATGTGTATATAATATGATTTTTGTGATTTTGAATTATGTGTGCATTATTGTTAGCATTTCTGTACTGTACAGTGGAAGCAAAACCTCAGTTCAAAAGAACATTAAAAAGAGACCATGTATAAGCCTATAACTAAACTGTTCTAGACAATTCCATGAATACGTTGGCCAAAAATGTGGTGAGAACTATAGGGCTGCACAATGTATAGTTCAGTATGTTGTAAGTAATGTTATGTAAGGAATAAAACACTGTGTGACATGCTATTCTAGGAAAATAATCAACAACAGCACGGCGTGATGCGGCTTGATGCAAAGAGGAGTTACCTTCCTGAAGTTGATTGTTTTCCAATAACAGCATGGATGCCTTGAAATGTTTTATTCCTAATAGACCACAGTTTCACAATTTGCCAACGGTAATAATTTTTATTTATTAAAGATGCCATACCATACTTAGCTGTTTATAGTTACATTTATAGTTACAAGACAAGTTAGTTCCTGTAATCATTTCCATTTTTTCTATATCATACGGCACTGTTGGTCTTGTGTTCTCCTTGGAAGGTCACATGATCAGATTAAAAACACCATCTCACTGACGCTAAGCTTGTGTAAGCAGTAGGACAGTTTGAAATTCGGTATAAGAGTTGGATCAGAACGTACCTACTTAGAAGTGGTTCTGCTAACTCACTGTGTTAAAATATCAGTACTAGAATGTTCTACCTAAAATCTATATGCTGTGTGTGTGCTTGTGTCTATGTGTGTGTTTGTATAGATGTGTGTGCGTGTATCTGTCTCTTTGACTGTCTCTTTGACGGTCTGTGTGCTCATTCGTCTGTGTGTGCTTGTGTTTTTGTCTGTCTGTGTGTGTCTGTGTCTTTGTGTTTCTTTGTCTGTCTGCCTGTGTATGCGTGTGTGTCTTTGTGTGTAAGTGTGTGTTTGTGTATTTCTTTTTGTGTATGTCTGTGATTGTATGTCTGACCAACTTGCTACCATTCACACTCCTAGCCTGTTAGGGAAAACTTGTTAGTCCCATCATAATGGTTCCCATTCAAAATGATTAATTTAGCTATCTATGGATCTATGCAGACAGACAGACACACACACACGCACACATACACACACAGCCAAACAAACTGAGTCAGAGAGTGGAGGGATGACAGTCAGAACAAATCCAAAGGCATGAGTTGCACTACTGTTGCTATATCTCAGAGGTTCTTAAGTCTATAATCAATTATCACGATTTGTTTGATTTGTGGAGAGGCACTTTTCCGGAAGTTAGACAGTACACATTAAAGGTAAATGCTAATCGCATGTCTTAAGCAAGGCTTGACCGTTTCTGTGTTCAAGTTCCCAATAGGCCGCAAACAAGGGCCACAATAGGTTCGCAAATAGGCCAATTTTATGGGAATTTCATAACACCAAACCCTGTCATATCATCACTATATCTCAGTAACTGTCCCTGTTCTGGCAGTTAGCTCTCATCACACACCCTGGCACTTTAATAATAGGTTACTGCCGGATTCACTGTTTTCATCTTTTCTGGAATTCTTGGAGAGAGGAGAAATTTAGGTTCCCGACACTAAGCCGGCCGGTGGGTTATGAGCAAAATACATATGAAAGTTTTTTGTCAACAGGACACCACACAGAGCACCAGAGTTTTGAAAGCGAGAATGAAAGCACTAGAAAAAGAAATACTAACACAAAGCAGATCCAATAACACCTCAGGTGCCAATGATGCCATAGAGAGGAACAAACTCGTACTAAGAAATCCACTTGAAAAACATGGTGAGGGAGCGCTCGTAGGAGCACACTTCTCTCAACTACACAACATGGATACATCTACCGCCTTTTTCTTTGGACTGGAAAGACAGACAAGCAAGAAAATAGCTTCATTTTTTTTTATTGTAAAACTTCCAGATGGCAGGGAAACAAATAACCAGAAACAAAAAACCTGGACATTTGCTATTTCTTTCTATGAGAAACATTTGTAGTCAGAGACCTGTGACTCAGAAGCAATTAAAGAAATCCTTCATGATGGCTCTTAGGGAGAGAGAGAGAGAGAGAGAGAGAGAGAGAGAGAGAGAGAGAGAGAATGGCTGAAGCTAGAAAAACCCTTGAGCTGACAAGGTCTGTCCAGGAACCGATCAGTGGAAGATCACCTGCGGTCGATGGTCTGTCAGCTGTATTTTACTAAATCTTCTGGAGCCTACTCGGTGAGGATCCATACACTCTAGAGTGCATTAATCATGGATCACTTCCCCTGACCTGTCGCAGGGCAGATCTGGTTTTGATCAGATCTGGTTATTTAACCCCCTGTTCAACATACAACCCCTATCCCAAAATGCATTAACAATGGACGTCTTGAATTCCTGTGTAACTAGAGTAATGGATCGGCTCGATTTAGCATCGAGCCAGTGAAAGTCTGTGCGGTCAGTTGCAGGAGCTCTTGGGCTCAGATCAGTAAGAACTGTAGACAGTTCAATTGTAAGGTTAAAACCAGCTCTTCCTGAAACCACGAAAACTTGTATCCGGTCTGCGTTAAATGATGGTTTTACTTCCCATCCTTTTACCAGGCTGAAGATAACACCTAAAGACCAAAGTAATGAGCAAATTGAGAATTTACCTTTCGGTTCTACAGGTTTCTTTATCATGGAGATTACGACATAACCCTCCTTTACTTGAAAGATCTAGGGATCTGCAGTCGAGGGCACTCCACAGTGCAGTGCCCACAACACTGTTCATGAAATCTGGGGTGTGACAATAGATGGTTCTAGAAAATTGTATAGGTAATATGTTGATGTGTGTGTGTATGTATGTATATGTAATGTATGTGTATATATATATATATATATATATATATATATATATATATATATATATATATATA